>JAAOOA010003088.1:0-26695 GCA_012861695.1 Trematomus loennbergii | reverse complement strand
CACACACACACACACACCACACACACACACACACACACCACACACCACACACACACACACATACCATGTATACATCACTTCAGGGGACATTACATTGACTTACATGCATTTCCTGGAGACTTATCCTAACCTTAACCATAACCAACACATGCCTAACCCTACCCTAACCCTAACCCTTACCCTAACCCATACCCTAACCCTAACCCTAACCCTTACCCTAACCCTAACCCTAACCCTCTCACACACACACACACACATACACACACACATTCCATGTATACATCACTTCAGGGACATTACATTGACTTACATGCATTTCCTCGAGACTTATCCTAACCTTAACCATAACCACCACATGCCTAACCCTAACCCTTACCCTAACCCTAACCCCTAACCCTTACCCTACCTTACCTAACCCTAACCCTTACCCTAACCCTAACCCTAACCCTTACCCTAACCCTTACCCTAACCCTAACCCTTACCCTAACCCTTACCCTAACCCTAACCCTTACCCTAACCCTTACCCTAACCCTAACCCTTACCCTAACCCTTACCCTAACCCTAACCCTACCCTAACCCTTACCCTAACCCTAACCCTAACCCTTACCCTAACCCTACCCTTACCCTACCCTTACCCTAACCCTAACCCTTACCCTAACCTAACCCTAACCCTTACCAAGTCTTCACCCTAAATGAATGATCCCCACACGTGAGTGTAAACAGATGGAGGTCCCCCACAAGGATAGTAATGCTAGGCCACACACACACACACACACACACACACACACACACACTGAATCAGACTGTGACATGGAGCCCACATATTAAACAGGTGTGAGAGGAGACAGCCAGATGTACAGTGTCTCTTGAACGCATCACTCCTTTCTCTTTGTTAACCTGAAGGTGTTGTCTGTCAGGTAAATGATCCATGAAGGCTCAAACCTTAAATCCAATCATCAAATACCTGTTGAGATATTTAATAACAGCTCAGCTGGGATTCCTCTCCTGCTCATCATGATATCTGTGACCAATTAGACTCTAATGACCTAAATACCTGTGTGTGGCAGGTATGGGAAGCGTTCTGCTCAGGAGGACGTGGTCGCTGAGATGCTGTTTGAGACAACCGAGGTCAAGGTGAGACCATCAATAACATCTCACCTGTAATCAAACAGTGTTCATTACAGTGAACTGATGCTGCCTTCAGGGACCAACACACACACACACACACACACTCTGCAGCTCTTTGTTCAGTCGAAAAAGTCAAAAAAATGATTTTGAGAAAAAGTGTTATTTTTAAGATTTTTGAAGAAAGTCCGAATTTCGAGATTATTTGAAAAAGTCCAAATGGATGATTTTGAGAAAATGTTGGGGATAAAAGAGACACACCTGCAGCTCAGTGTTCAGCAGACAGGATGTGATTTTTTCCAAAAATTCTATTAAAATTCTAAGATTCAAGGTGTTATCATCATACGCTCAGCAGCTACAGCTTCTTCTGACCCGAGCTCCTCCACAAGGCAACATATATATAAAATACAAAAATAAGAAATAGTGCAAGAAGTCTCTATGCATGTAAATGATGATGAAATGTACAAGAACAGAATGTGAAATGTACAAGAACTTCATGAAGACACATTAAAACAAGAACGAATGTGAAATGAAATACGTTCATTAAGACGACATTAATACGGTTTTGTTGCGGTGATAACTATATATATAAATCAGTAGAGTCTGTGTTTGTTCTGGTGTGAATGTCCATCATTTGTATTTAAGATTCCTCTCTGTGTTCCTCCACAGGTACGAGGACTCCCTGATGTGGTGATCCTTCTCTCTCCATGATGCACCTGGCCACTCGTGCCTCTGACCCCGACTCACATCTCACTCATTACAACACAACTGTACATAATTTACTATTGATATAAAACAATATATATGATCAGAGCTATTAATCAGAAGGTGTACCGTGTCCGTCTATGTCTCTGTGTGTGTGTGTGTGTGTGGGTGTGAGGGTGTGAGGGTGTGTGTGTGTGTGAGGGTGTGAGGGTGTGAGGGTGTGTGTGTGTGTGTGTGTGTGTGTGTGTGTGTGTACTGTTTTATAGAGGAGACTCTTGTTTAGCTGTTGCTGATGTAAAAGTATCGTCAGAATAAATTAATAAAATCAGTTCTATGTATGACAGCGTGTTGATGAGTGGGTTTATGTGATGGAACTCTGATAGCCTCAATAAGTTCAGAAACAATTTCAGGTTTTTAAGTTTTTTTCCTAATTTTAAAATTTTGAGAAAAAATCCACATTTTGAGAATAAAGTTAACATTTTGAGATTTTGAGAAAAAAGTCACATTTGGGGAAAAGACAGATTTTTTTGAAAAATCTGAATTCTGAGATTTTCAGTAAATGGTAAAAATGACAGTCTATGAGGAGCAACGAGAAGAACCAGAACATATGAGCCGGACTGCAGACTGAAGCTCATGAGTAAACTATAGAATAACTCTCACTGACAGAACACAAATCTGAAAATTGAGAATTTTGAGAAAAAGTCTAAATTTTGAGAAAAGTCTTATTTTTTATTTCTAGAAAAAATCCGAATTTTTAGATTTAAAGAAAAAAGTTAATATTTTAGACTTTCAGAAAAATTCAGAATGTTCATATTTTGAGAAAGATTTTGAAATGAGAAAAAAAAGTAATTTTATAAATAAACGTACCAATGACTGAGCCTCCGTACAGTAAGTGATGGCAAACCTGCCTTGGCATACAGGGTACAGTGATGAGTAAGTGCTTTACAATTAGTGACAAATCTCAGGCATCTGTGATAGGCGGCATCTAACCTTTCCAGGCAATGGGCAGGTGCATTCATATAAACCAGATCACCATAGTCCAGCACAGGTCAAAGGTCACAGAGCCTTTTCCTGGCCTCAAGTGAGAACAGGACTTGTTTCTGAAAAGAAACCTAGTCTAACCCTCAGCTTTTTAAGCAGGTTATTGACATGAAGTTCAGCAGGAAACCAAGGAGTGTCTCGTCCCTTCACTCTAAATGTACGTAGGGGTGCATGTCTATCAATGATCTCCATAAAACCAAGATAAAAATAAGACCATGCAGTTTCTACATCAGCACAGATCGATTTTTCCCCAATCAAAGCCAAACAGATCATGAACAAACCCTGCTCCACAAAATGTTTTATGTGTCTCTTAATGATAATACGGGGTTTAACCTTTTGGACCTTAGTGTCCCTAATTGTGGCTACAGCACAGTGGTCACTCACATCATTTGCAAATACTCCCACAGATGGGTATTTATAGGGAACATTAGTTAGAATGAGATCAATTAGGGAGGATTTATTAGGGGACTTAACGTTAGGGCGAGTAGGACTGTCAACAATCTGAGTAACATTCAGAGAGATACAAAGGTTTTTAAAATCCTCTGATACTGCAGTTAACCAGTCCCAGTTCAGATCTCCAAGTAGCACTATTTCCTTATAGTCTAGTTGAGATAAAAGTTTTGCTAGTGAAGACAAGGAGTCCTTGACAGCTGAGGGGGGTCTGTAACACCCCACCACCATGACTTGTTGCCCCTTTGCCACTTCTATATTTAAGGCTAAAAATTTGAATTGCTTACTGATAGATTTGGAAACCAATGTCGTTACACTGAACTTATTCTTAACATAAATGGCAACTCCACCACCTTTATTAGGCCGGTCGGTACGATACACATTATAACCATTTAAGGATATGTCAGAGGCCAAAATAGATTTATTTAGCCATGTTTCTGATAACACAATGACGTCAGCGTCAGTCGAGCTCGCCCAAATGTGGACAAATCTAGTTTACCTAACAGACTGCGCACATTCAAGTGGATGAGACCCAACCAGACCTAGCTTTAAAATCAGTAGGAGTAGCGATCTGACTGCTGCTACTGAGCGGACCAGGGTTAGGTTGAACATTTCCTGACAGTAATAACAACAACAAAAACAGGCATCTTTTCCTCTTAATCGACACACACACATTGTCATCTATTTTAGAATCACCGGAAAAGTCTGTGAGAGTTTGATTAGAGTTTAAGAAGCAGTCCTGAAGAACCATCATCGCAGGCAAACAAGAAAGACAAACATATTTTGTCGAGCAGACGACTCCGGGGTAAAACCTCCTCATCACAGCCGTACTCTACAGGTGGGAGCAGGCCTCCGCAGACCGCAAACAACTAAAACTACTACTTGTATAAGCAGGGATGGCTAAATGTTTGTAAGCAGGAGAGCTAGATGCTAACAGATGCCAGATGCTAACAGGTAGTGGGAGCCTGTAAAAATTGCGACTGCCTCGCGTGAATGACGATGTTTTGTCTTGTGTAACCATTAGCCAATCAGCATTCAAAAGGTAACCCCCCCCCCCTTATCACCTGAATCTCCTCCTAGAGCACCATTGTGTTTCTTTTTAACCAAATGTCTCTCAGAGGGGCGTGGGGAGGGGCTCCTTATTTTCATCTGAAGCAGGGGTCGGCAACAGGCGGACCGCGGTTCGGATCCAGACCCAGACGCCGACCTATACGGATAATCAATACATTAATAGGGATTTCAATTTTAACCGCTGCCGACAGGGGGCGAAAGAGACGAGTGAGCGATACAGGGAGAGAAACACAGAAGAAGAGACGAGAGAGCGGCAGATAGAAGAGGAGAGGAAAGTGAGTGAAGAGAATAATTAGCGATACAGGGAGAGAAGCGGAGAGGAGAGTGAACGGCGAGTTAAGGCCTGACACACCAGGCAGTCACCAGAGAACTCGCCGACGCCGACTGTTGCGTCGCCGTGTTCTCCTGCGTCTTGGCCATGTGTCGCACTGGAACACACCGCAAAGACTTCAGCCGAGCACGTACGAACTGCGCATGCGTGAGTGGCAATAACTGTCCTTACCAGCAGGTGGCGGTAGTGTGTATTCGTCATTCAAAAGAGGCAACAACCGGAAGACAGAGAAGAAGAACAGACTGTGATATAAACAAACAAATAGCGTGTGCGTTCCATTTTCACTCTCGTCCATCGAAAACATGTTTCGTGCTGGAGCGATCAGCCATTGGAGTGTTGCTTGTGGAAGACATTCTCAAGCAACCGTCTCTCCAGAGCTTATATATACAGTCTATGCTCAAGAGGCGGAAGCGAAGAATTAGGAGAAACCGCACCGAATGGGTGAAATCATGGATACAGCGAGAAGCTTGGGGCTTTCCAGAACCTGTGTTGAGAGCTGGAGTTCCATGAAACGCCAGAGTCCAGATACTTTCCTCAAGCTTTGGTAAAGTGTATTCTTTGAATGCAGATTTGGGTTCTGCCCGCTCTGTATTCATGTCATGTGGATTTCCCTGTCATGTTGACAGGTTATCATCATGTAGGCGTTGATCAAGCTCATTCTAATGTTGTGTTATGTGTGTATGAAGGTACGAAATAAAGTTTTGCATTGCCTATCCTGCTATTTGTGTTTCTTCTTTGAATCACACAGCGATAAGAAACAATAACTATGTGCCTACAGAACTCAACGTGCTTTACATCAGTAAGACATGACATCAGTGTACAACAAGCAGCAAGAGCAAAGCTAACGTGGGATCAAATAATGCAGATATATTATATATATATATATATAATATCCCAACAGGCCACCTTGTTTATGGTTAGATTCAGTTTTGAATCCACTACAATTCAGAGGTTAACCTGGTATTTTTACTCCACTACATTTATTTGAGTTACTTTGCAGATTCTGATTAATGATGTGAAATATAACAACCCTTAAATCAGGCTTTAGTTACACCTGAGTAACATTCAGGGAAAGGTGATTGTCAAGTGCCAACAATCAGGAGAGATATTTGATAGTTGGTGCTTGAGAAGACTAAACATTTATCTGCAGATCCCTATAAAGTATATTCATTACTCGTTATTCTCTACTAACAGTTAATTAAAGACTGTATATAATGGCTATTTTTGACATCCCTTTCAAGATTTCAAGATTTTCTAAGGATCATTGACATATCATATACACAACTAATTCAATAACGTGCTTTAACCACTAGGTGTTGCACACAAGGTACACACAGCCATAATACTTTGTATTATTAGTGTAGGACACTTGTGTATGTATAACATCTGAAGATGTGTAGTTTTATTCATGTTTTCACATCATTGTACAGGATATTGCTATATTATTTCACATGTTTTACTTATAATATCTGATTTGTAAAACATCACAGACAGAAAGGTATATCCGTCATTTAACAGTAAGCTATTGAAATTCTGAATCCATAGATGTGTCTCCCATCACCCAAATCCCTGACTATTCTCTCAACTCAGTATTTACATTCTGATATTCAAAGAAATCAGTAATATCTTTAAAAACGACAAGTCCTTTTATATCAGCTGTGCACCGTTATGGTGTATAACCATGGATGTATAATAAGAACTGGATACAGCGTGGGAGGCGGGGCCTCACCATGGATGTATAATAAGAACTGGATACAGCGTGGGAGGCGGGGCCTCATTCATTCCTATGAGAGTTGCTCATTCGCGCATGATGATAAAATGGCCCAACTTTTGAGAGAGTGAAACATCACAGATTACCCGCATGCCTGAGAAGTACCCGTATGTGCGCTCATAGCGCATGCGCAACTTTAACCATGCCCCCCAAAATGCTCGTTCACATCAAGCACGTCCATTTGCGTACACGTAACAGCACCGCACGTTCATGACAGCATGGTAATGGTTTGTTATGATAGATTTGATATTAACGAGGCGGCAGTTAGCAGCTAGCGGTTAGCTAGTAATTATGCTAATTTACACATCAATCGTTATGTACTTTTATATTACGCTGTAACAGGATCTAGTGATATCCAAGCAACAGAGCTTCATTTAGCATGAAAGAATTATTGCACTGTATATATATATATATATATATATATATACGTGTATATATATATGTACAGTGCAATAAGCTTCTTAGTGCAATAAGAAGCTACAGGGACGTTAATCTACGTCGGTAATATTAACTTTATTTAATACAACATTTACGGTACAAGATTTAATCATACAGCATATGTAGTATAATATTTGACAAATGATGAATGACAGCAAACATGTGCAATATATCCATTATTACAGCTCCGTGGGCTGGCAGTAAGGCGATATGGGTCCGTTCTTATTGTGCATCCATGGGTAAAGATAAACGCATGTAGTGCTGAACACGTAACATGAACGTGCCGGGCAGCGCGGTCCGTGGGTTAGATGCGCGTTCATAATGCAGAGGGAAATAACTCTCAGAATAACGTTATTAGCACATTTTTACAACTTGAGGAACGAGTGTTTTTAATAAGGGCTATACAAGTGTTCATACTGGGTAGTTTATTTAGTTTAAAAAAAATTATCCAACGATTTACAGACCACTCTTTCCCCATGTAAGTCAATGGGAAAAAGTGTTTCCGGGCCTGGCAACCAAAAGGAAGTGTAGTACCTCCGTTTGGCCACTACGAATATTTTCATCTGAGTCCGGCGCACTTCCTGGGGGCTTGTGTATAACGTATTTTTTTTCGGATTTCACATCAACAGTAAGTCTGGTTAACTAAAATGTCCGTGCGGAACAATACCCCCAACCCATAGATCCGTGGGTGAATAATGTCAATCACCACATTACACACACCCCTTCACATTTACATTTTAATGTACATTAAAGTATTTCGTGAGGCCTTCTAAAATGTTTTTAAATATAATTAGGGTTGTAGTTGAAGAGTTTGTAAATTGCGTTGCCTGGCAACGCAATCGCACAACGTCACGTCCGTTAATTCCACATCCTCACCTCCACACACATGGATTAACATCGATTTAATACATTAATGTAGCCTTTGTTTCTGCTAAAAGAGGTGTCGACCAGCTCGGGCAACAAGAACATTGGCGAAATCAAGTGTGAGGATTAAAAAATAAATTAAAAACATCTAATTTTGACAATCAAACCGACCAATAGGCGCGGTAGACCATTTGATGGCACTTCCGGGTATTTCTCCACTGGTTGGGCCATGTTAACAATACCGTGTAACTGTCACGTTTGAAGGGACGAAACCGTGACATATTCACGTCTCCCAGCGTGGTAGATCGTCACATGTTCACGTCTTGCCGTGATACCGGGTTGGTTACAGTATGACCAGATTGTCCAAGAGGAGTAGTTGGATAAAGGAATAACAAATCGATGGCACTGTGATGGACAGATTCTCCTTCATTTTGACTCCAGGTTTATAGATTTGAAAGGCATGCCCATTTATTAATAATTAAACGGATACGTGCTAACCCACCTCTGTCATTAAGATATTGAACATTTCCTTATAAATGAGAGTTTCCTGCCCCACACGGGGACCATATTTCTGTTGAAGGACAACTCAAGGTGTTGAATTTGTTTGTCAAATGAAATGTTTTGTGTAGTGCTGAAGTGTGGCGGTAAGTAAATACTGTGTGTATGTGTGTGTGTGTGTGTGTGTGTGTGTGTGTGTGTGTGTGTGTGTGTGTGTGTTGTGTGTGTGTGTGTGTGTGTGTGTGTGTGTGTGTGTGGTGTGTGTGTGTGTGTGTGGTGTGTGGTGTGTGTGTGTGTGTGTGTGTGTGTGTGGGTGTGTGTGTGTGTGTGTGTGTGTGTGTGTGTGTGTGTGTGTGTGTGTGTGTGTGTGTGTACCCTGTGTCACAGACACACACTCACACTTGATAGGATATCTTCATGTCTTGCCTTAACTCATGTGTCAAACTCAAGGCCCGGGGGCCAAATCAGGCCCTTGGTGGATTTAATTTCGGCCAGCAGGATAATTTCTAATTACTATTAGATCTGGCCCTCCGGTATATTGCACGCACACCTTCACTCCATCCTGAGGGTCTCCTCAGCTCAGAGCCTGACCCCAAACATTGATGAACTTGCACCCAAGATGAGATGCCAAGTGTCTGAACTAGCATCACAGAGCAGCAAGCTGAGTTTACATGGATGTTTCCTTCTGCACTTTCTCTCTCACGACAACAGAGCATGTTTGGTTTGTTCTTTGAGGGAAATAGTTTTGTTGAAGTTGTTGTTGGCCTGTGGAGAAATGTAATCATAAGAAATTACTCAGAGCCATAAGAAATGAATGCAACTGATTATTTAATGTTTAATGTTGTTTTTATAGGCAATCATTGAAGCTTTGTTAGTTCCAGGTTTAATATGTGCAATAAGTTCATTTCAATAAGTTCTGCAATAACATTGAAACAGTCCGGCCCACGACTAGTACCGGTTTTTAAAGTTGGCCCACTGTGTATTTGAGTTGACCCCCCTGCCTTAACTTTTCCTGTAAAATATCCTCCATCTTTTTGAATAGTACAGAAATACGTGGTTCCACATGGACGCATCTGATGAATTGGTATCAGAATCGTCAAAACCTTATTTACCAAAGGGGATATGAGGTTATTGGCTAATGGTTTGAAATGTTGTTGAAACCTTCCTGAGGGAGAAAGAATATTCAAAAAGCAACCTATGAGGCTAAGCTCTGCTTTGCATGGACTTTCTTCGACTGGAAAAGGGAGACGGCGACCTGGTGAAGGTCATGGATGGGTTGCCAGCTGGGTTTTGCACACTAGTTGTGATTTGCCTACACAGAGATTCGTCTGAGCTGTGATTGGTGCAGCCAGTCCGTGAATCGAGTATTTTAAATATCATCACCTGAAAACCCAGAGACTCAGCGCTGGCTTCCAATCTGTCATCATCCAAGGTGAGGCTGGATTTGAATTGTATTACTTGTTATTCCCTGTACTTTGAACTGATGTCTTGCTTCCAGACTGCAGTGGGTTTGAGGGCAACACTACAGTTCAGTTACCAGTAAAGTCAGGTGATTAAGTGTTGGATAAAGAGCAGAGGTGGCAGAGAGCCGTACTCAAAGGTTGAAATGCTCATTTAGCAATTTGAGATTTAGTTCAGTCCAAAATATATTTTTATCAATTGGATTACGATATTCTAATATTTTCAATAAAACCAAAGGTGACATCCATAACATTTGCATGATTGACAAATGAATGCACTTCACTTACTGCATTATAGAATGTTCTCTAATGAATACACACTACAAAGTATACATAAATATAAATGCTGATGTGACTGCAGGTCTGTGGAAACCATGATGAGAAAACCCTCCGTCCTGCTGCTGCTGCTGTTTGCTGCCGTGTGCGGGTCTACTCTGAGACATAAGTTTACTTATTACAATGAACAGAAGACATGGATTGATGCACAGACCTTTTGCAGAGAAAGACACAGTGATCTGGCCACCATCAGAGCTGGAGACAAGTTTGAGGTCAAACGTCGCTCATGGATCGGTTTGTTCAAAGAGACTCCAGACTTGAAGTGGAAATGGTCGGAAACAGACGAGTTCGTCAACTTCACCAACTCCCCCAACTGGAAGAAGGTAAGTCTTGCTAGCACGTAACTTTAGGATATAGGATATTAGGCTTTTAAAGAGTCCTCTCCTGCTGATGTTCAGGTGTATATCAGTATGTAGTGTCTCTACTTTAAAAAGTCCCTCCTGCTGATGTTCAGGTGTATATCAGTATGTAGTGTCTCTACTTTAAAGAGTCCTCTCCTGCTGATGTTCAGGTGTATATCAGTATGTAGTGTCTTACTTAAAGAGTCCTCTCCTGCTGATGTTCAGGTGTATATCAGTATGTAGTGTCTCTACTTTAAAGAGTCCTCTCCTGCTGATGTTCAGGTGTATATCAGTATGTAGTGTCTCTACTTTAAAGAGTCCTTCCTGCTGATGTTCAGGTGTATATCAGTATGTAGTGTCTCTACTTTAAAGAGTCCTCTCCTGCTGATGTTCAGGTGTATATCAGTATGTAGTGTCTCTACTTTAAAGAGTCCTCTCCTGCTGATGTTCAGGTGTATATCAGTATGTAGTGTCTCTACTTTAAAGAGTCCTCTCCTGCTGATGTTCAGGTGTATATCAGTATGTAGTGTCTCTACTTTAAAGAGTCCTCTCCCCTGATGTTCAGGTGTATATCAGTATGTAGTGTCTCTACTTTAAAGAGTCTCTCCTGCTGATGTTCAGCTGTATATCAGTATGTAGTGTCTCTACTTTAAAGAGTCCTCTCCTGCTGATGTTCAGGTGTATATCAGTAGTAGTGTCTCTACTTTAAAGAGTCCTCTCCCCCTGATGTTCAGGTGTATATCAGTATGTAGTGTCTCTACTTTAAAGAGTCCTCTCCTGCTGATGTTCAGGTGTATATCAGTATGTAGTGTCTCTACTTTAAAGAGTCCTCCTGCTGATGTTCAGGTGTATATCAGTATGTAGTGTCTTACTTTAAAGAGTCCTCTCCCCCTGATGTTCAGGTGTATATCAGTATGTAGTGTCTCTACTTTAAAGAGTCCTCTCCTGCTGATGTTCAGCTGTATATCAGTATGTCGTGTCTTTACTTTAAAGAGTGCTCTCCTGCTGATGTTCAGGTGTATATCAGTATGTAGTGTCTCTACTTTAAAGAGTCCTCTCCTGCTGATGTTCAGCTGTATATCAGTATGTAGTGTCTCTACTTTAAAGAGTCTCTCCTGCTGATGTTCAGGTGTATATCAGTATGTAGTGTCTCTACTTTAAAGGTCCTCTCCCCTGATGTTCAGGTGTATATCAGTATGTAGGTGTCTCTACTTTAAAGAGTCCTCTCCTGCTGATGTTTCAGGTGTATATCAGTATGTAGTGTCTCTACTTTAAAGAGTCCTCTCCTGCTGATGTTCAGGTGTATATCAGTATGTAGTGTCTCTACTTTAAAGAGTCCTCTCCCCCTGATGTTCAGGTGTATATCAGTATGTAGTGTCTCTACTTTAAAGAGTCCTCTCCTGCTGATGTTCAGCTGTATATCAGTATGTCGTGTCTTTACTTTAAAGAGTGCTCTCCTGCTGATGTTCAGGTGTATCAGTATGTAGTGTATCTACTTTAAAGGTCCTCTCCTGCTGATGTTCAGGTGTATATCAGTATGTAGTGTCTCTACTTTAAAGAGTCCTCCTGCTGATGTTCAGGTGTATATCAGTATGTAGTGTCTCTACTTTAAAGAGTCCTCTCCTGCTGATCTTCACCAACTCCTCCTCACTTTCTATCAACAAAAGCAAAAAACTGAAAAATAAAGAAAAGTGTCTGGTTTGTTTTGTGAATCATGTCAAGCACTTTTTCTACTTCTTGCAGATCAACCATATCGCAAGAATGAGAACTGTGGTTCAATCGAGGTTGCTCAAACATGGCATGACCATCCATGTGAGAGAACGCTCAGTTTCTTGTGTAACAATGAGACTCTGGTTGCTGGTGAAGATGAAGAAGACGTGGGAACAGGCTTTAATGCACTGCAGGCTTCTGGAGGCTGAAAACCCAAATGAGCCAGTGGACCTCCGCTGGAACTACCGCTACGACCTGGCCTCCTGCACACTGAGGACGACCGCGCCTACGCACATGAGGGGCTGGAGAGGCTTCCACTGACCAGGTGACGGAGCTTTCTACACAGAGTTTGTGTTTTAGAGAAACTCCTCCTGTGTGTTAACATTTTGCACACTGTGGTTTTTCTAAGGCTGTCAGCGTTAACACTCGTTCTTCATCTGGAAACATTAAAGAGTTTAGAAAAATAAACACAAATTAATCCAATTATCCAGCTTCCTATAAAACTAGCATGGAATCACAGTATGAATACTACCATACAAGTATATGTGTAGCACACATTATACAGAGGGTGATCACAGTATGAATACTACCATACAAGTATGTGTGGAGTACACATTATACAGAGGGGGATCAGAGTATGAATACTACCATACGAGTATATATGTAGTACATTATACAGAGGGCGATCACAGTATGAATACTACCATACAAGTATATGTAGTCCACATTATACAGAGGGGGATCACAGTAAGAATACTACCATACAAGTATATATGTAGTACACATTACAGAGGGGGATCACAGTATGAATACTACCATACAAGTATATATGTAGTTCACATTATACAGAGGGTGATCACAGTATGAATACTACCATACAAGTATATGTGTAGTACACATTATACAGAGGGGGATCACAGTAAGAATACTACTACATACAAGTATATATGTAGTACACATTATACAGAGGGCGATCACAGTATGAATACTACCATACGAGTATATGTGTAGTACACATTATACAGAGGGGGATCACAGTATGAATACTACCATACAAGTATATGTGTAGTACACATTATACAGAGGGCGATCACAGTATGAATACTACCATACAAGTATATGTGTAGTACACATTATACAGAGGGTGATCACAGTATGAATACTACCATACAAGTATATGTAGTACACATTATACAGAGGGCGATCACAGTATGAATACTACCATACAAGTATATATGTAGTACACATCATACAGAGGGCGATCACAGTATGAATACTACCATACAAGTATATTGTAGTACACATTATACAGAGGGGGATCACAGTGTGAATACTACCATACAAGTATATGTGTAGTACACATCATACAGAGGGCGATCACAGTATGAATACTACCATACAAGTATATATGTAGTACACATTATACAGAGGGCGATCACAGTATGAATACTACCATACAAGTATATATGTAGTAACATTATACAGAGGGGATCACAGTATGAATACTACCATACAAGTATATGTGTAGTACACATTATACAGAGGGGGATCACAGTATGAATACTACTATACAAGTAGTGTGTAGTACACATTATACAGAGGGGGATCAGAGTATGAATACTACATACAAGTATATGTGTAGTACACATTATACAGAGGGCGATCACAGTGTGAATACTACCATACAAGTATATGTGTAGTACACATCACAGAGGGCGATCACAGTATGAATACTACCATAAAGTATATCTGTAGTACACATTATACAGAGGGCGATCACAGTATGAATACTACCATACAAGTATATATGTAGTACACATCATACAGAGGGTGATCACAGTATGAATACTTACCATACAAGTATATGTGTAGTACACATTATACAGAGGGGGATCACAGTGTGAATACTACCATACGAGTATATGTGTAGTACACATTATACAGAGGGCGATCACAGTATGAATACTACCATACAAGTATATGTGTAGTACACATTATACAGAGGGTGATCACAGTATGAATACTACCATACAAGTATATGTAGTACACATTATACAGAGGGCGATCACAGTGTGAATACTACCATACAAGTTTATGTGTAGTACACATCATACAGAGGGCGATCACAGTATGAATACTACCATACAAGTATATGTGTAGTACACATTACAGAGGGCGATCACAGTATGAATACTACCATACAAGTATATATGTAGTACACATTATACAGAGGGGGATCACAGTATGAATACTACCATACAAGTATATGTGTAGTACACATTATACAGAGGGGGATCACAGTATGAATACTACTATACAAGTATATGTGTAGTACACATTATACAGAGGGGGATCACAGTATGAATACTACCATACGAGTATATTTGTAGTACACATTATACAGAGGGCGATCACAGTATGAATACTACCATACAAGTATATGTGTAGTACACATTATACAGAGGGGGATCACAGTAAGAATACTACCATACAAGTATATATGTAGTACACATTATACAGAGGGCGATCACAGTATGAATACTACCATACGAGTATATGTGTAGTACACATTATACAGAGGGCGATCACAGTATGAATACTACCATACAAGTATATGTGTAGTACACATTATACAGAGGGTGATCACAGTATGAATACTACCATACAAGTATATGTAGTACACATTATACAGAAGGCGATCACAGTGTGAATACTACCATACAAGTATATGTGTAGTACACATCATACAGAGGGCGATCACAGTATGAATACTACCATACAAGTATATCTGTAGTACACATTTACAGAGGGCGATCATAGTATGAATACTACCATACAAGTATATATGTAGTACACATCATACAGAGGGTGATCACAGTATGAATACTACCATACAAGTATATGTGTAGTACACATTATACAGAGGGGGATCACAGTGTGAATACTACCATACAAGTATGTGTAGTACACATTATACAGAGGGGGATCACAGTATGAATACTACCATACAAGTATATGTGTAGTACACATTATACAGAGGGTGATCACAGTATGAATACTACCATACAAGTATATGTAGTACACATTATACAGAGGGCGATCACAGTGTGAATACTACCATACAAGTATATGTGTAGTACACATCATACAGAGGGCGATCACAGTATGAATACTACCATACAAGTATATGTGTAGTACACATTATACAGAGGGCGATCACAGTATGAATACTACCATACAAGTATATATGTAGTACACATCATACCGAGGGTGATCACAGTATGAATACTACCATACAAGTATATATGTAGTACACATTATACAGAGGGTGATCACAGTATGAATACTACCATACAAGTATATATGTAGTACACATCATACAGAGGGTGATCACAGTATGAATACTACCATACAAGTATATGTGTAGTACACATTATACAGAGGGTGATCACAGTATGAATACTACCATACAAGTATATGTGTAGTACACATTATACAGAGGTGGATCACAGTATGAATACTACCATACAAGTATGTATGTAGTACACATTATACAGAGGGGGATCACAGTATGAATACTACCATACAAGTATATGTGTAGTACACATTATACAGAGGGGGATCACAGTATGAATACTACCATACAAGTATATGTGTAGTACACATCATACAGAGGTCGATCACAGTATGAATACTACCATACAAGTATGTGTGTAGTACACATTATACAGAGGGCGATCACAGTATGAATACTACCATACAAGTATATGTGTAGTACACATTATACAGAGGGGGATCACAGTATGAATACTACCATACAAGTATATATGTAGTACACATTATACAGAGGGGGATCACAGCATGAATACTACCATACAAGTATATGTGTAGTACACATCATACAGAGGGGGATCACAGTATGAATACTACCATACAAGTATATGTGTAGTACACATTATACAGAGGGGGATCACAGTATGAATACTACCATACAAGTATATATGTAGTACACATTATACAGAGGGGATCACAGCATGAATACTACCATACAAGTATATGTGTAGTACACATTATACAGAGGGGATCACAGTAAGAATACTACCATACAAGTATATATGTAGTACACATTATACAGAGGGGATCACAGTATGAATACTACCATACGAGTATATGTGTAGTACACATTATACAGAGGGCGATCACAGTATGAATACTACCATACAAGTATATGTGTAGTACACATTATACAGAGGTGATCACAGTATGAATACTACCATACAAGTATATGTAGTACACATTATACAGAGGGCGATCACAGTGTGAATACTACCATACAAGTATATGTGTAGTACACATCATACAGAGGGCGATCACAGTATGAATACTACCATACAAGTATATCTGTAGTACACATTATACAGAGGGCGATCATAGTATGAATACTACCATACAAGTATATATGTAGTACACATCATACAGAGGGTGATCACAGTATGAATACTACCATACAAGTATATGTGTAGTACACATTATACAGAGGGGGATCACAGTGTGAATACTACCATACGAGTATATGTGTAGTACACATTATACAGAGGGGGATCACAGTATGAATACTACCATACAAGTATATGTGTAGTACACATTATACAGAGGGTGATCACAGTATGAATACTACCATACAAGTATATGTAGTACACATTATACAGAGGGCGATCACAGTGTGAATACTACCATACAAGTATATGTGTAGTACACATCATACAGAGGGCGATCACAGTATGAATACTACCATACAAGTATATGTGTAGTACACATTATACAGAGGGCGATCACAGTATGAATACTACCATACAAGTATATATGTAGTACACATCATACAGAGGGTGATCACAGTATGAATACTACCATACAAGTATATATGTAGTACACATTATACAGAGGGTGATCACAGTATGAATACTACCATACAAGTATATATGTAGTACACATCATACAGAGGGTGATCACAGTATGAATACTACCATACAAGTATATGTGTAGTACACATTATACAGAGGGTGATCACAGTATGAATACTACCATACAAGTATATGTGTAGTACACATTATACAGAGGTGGATCACAGTATGAATACTACCATACAAGTATGTATGTAGTACACATTATACAGAGGGGGATCACAGTATGAATACTACCATACAAGTATATGTGTAGTACACATTTACAGAGGGGGATCACAGTATGAATACTACCATACAAGTATATGTGTAGTACACATCATACAGAGGGCGATCACAGTATGAATACTACCATACAAGTATGTGTGTAGTACACATTATACAGAGGGCGATCACAGTATGAATACTACCATACAAGTATATGTGTAGTACACATTATACAGAGGGGATCACAGTATGAATACTACCATACAAGTATATATGTAGTACACATTATACAGAGGGGATCACAGCATGAATACTACCATACAAGTATATGTGTAGTACACATCATACAGAGGGGGATCACAGTATGAATACTACCATACAAGTATATGTGTAGTACACATTATACAGAGGGGGATCACAGTATGAATACTACCATACAAGTATATATGTAGTACACATTATACAGAGGGGGATCACAGCATGAATACTACCATACAAGTATATGTGTAGTACACATTATACAGAGGGGGATCACAGTATGAATACTACCATACAAGTATATGTGTAGTACACATTATACAGAGGGGGATCACAGCATGAATACTACCATACAAGTATATGTGTAGTACACATTACAGAGGGGGATCACAGTATGAATACTACCATACAAGTATATGTGTAGTACACATTATACAGAGGGTGATCACAGTATGAATACTACCATACAAGTATATGTGTAGTACACATCTTACCGAGGGGGATCACGGCAGCTTTGTCGATGCTTTAGCTTAGTGTCGGTTAATTGTCAGAGTTCATTCCAGTAATTCAGGAATCATGCTATAATAAACTTCCTTTATTACAACACAATGATTACATTTTAAATCCATGACACCACACATGCATGGTCCTTGTTCAATAAAGACGTGTGTACATAAATATCTCACCTCTCTGCTAAATGTGGTCAGGTGTGGACGGGCCTGCGCTTCCTGGCGGGTCAGTGGTTCTGGATGGGCGATGGAGAAGCCGTGCAGCTGAACAAGGAGATGCAATGTGACCAGACTCAGAGTTTCTGTGGCGTCCTGTGAAGAACAGCACCAACCTCCACGAGACGGAGGACTGCAGCAAGAAGCTAAACTTCCTCTGTTACAGGAAACCTTGAAACAATCAATCTGTAGAAAAGCTCTTCTCCCTCTTCTAAGGTTCAGGTTGTATTTATGTGATTACTGTAGGCTAGCTCACTAGGCGTGGACTGTCCTTTCTATTGTTTAATCAACTTCAATCAAGGTTTATTGATTATATATTCTTTCTCTGATATGAAGGAATTATCCTCGACAAAGGTCCACATATGTTCTTACATATTAAGAAAGTGGTCACAGGATAATACATTCAACATGTCCTTTTATTATTACATTGAGCTTTTCTTCACAGGAGGAGTTACCCCAGAGTCCGGATAGTTCATAAATGCATGTGTGATATTTAGAAGTAAAGCATTCAGCCAGAAAACACTGGAGTTTCATTTGAATGTGGAACAATCCTTTTCATAGTTTCATTTTCAGATATATTATATGGTAAATTCCCCTGCTGTGGGACTTATAAAGGAATTCTGATTCTGTTTCTGATATATTTATACAAATAAAAGTTCTACATTGAGTTTTGTCATTATTGAATAAACTTCTAATAACTGATATCCCTGCTAGCTAGCTGAACTCCTCCTGAGTTTGATTGATTATGTCCATTTAAATTGATCCTCCATGAGCATCGTTCACTTGTCCTCAGTGTTTATCAGGGAGTTGATCTGAACCATGGGGTCATTTTACAACATGGCCACCAGGGGACGCTATGATGCTTCAGAAAACCTTCTCTCAGTGGGATGAGACTCTTTCCTGACTCGTTCAGCTTCATGGAGATCAAGCTGCAGACATGATCCCCAGCACCACGTGTTATTCACCATACCATGCAACATGAGTGTTTACGACGCTCTGCAGAGGCCCGTTTAGAAACTTGTGTCCGGACTGGGGGAAGTATAAATGAGTAAAAACTCACATGTAAAGAACTGGTTCTTCACAAATAATAAACCTCAGTTATTCAGTCATGACTATATCATACACGTTACAACTCTTCATTGTCAACATCTGGCAGCCATCCCATACATAAGAAAACATCAACAAGGTTCAAGGCTTTTATTTGTCTTACGAACATAGCTACAGTGTAGTTATGATGATGAAAATCTTAGGTCACAAGCTACTCCAACAGAGCAACACAATAAAACAGAAACACAGTAAAAATAGTGCAAGTAAATAATAATACAAAAACAAAAATAGTAACAAAGTGAAATAGTGAAATAGTGCAATAAGAGTCCATATACAAGTGATTGGAATATTACTAAGTACAGTAGCAGCCAGATGAATGTTATGGATGTTGTTCCAGTTCAGGTGTTAACCTGTTAAGCTCTGAGCCTGTTTTTCAGGTCTCAGGCTCGAAAATGACATGCCCAGAACAAATGACCATATCTTCCCTTCTAAAAGGGTTAAATTAATAATCTTTTTTCTCAAAGTAATGATAAACCTGTGAGTTGGATGTAGAAAAGTCAGAATCAATATAGATGTTTTTATTTTAAAGAAAATTCAGATTTGACATAGTAAAAAACTGTAAATTATAGTGTCCGTCCAAAAATTCTTTTTTACTTATAGCGCAAACTACCCTTGGATGATGGGTTAGTAGACTAAAAGCTTTAGGAATCCAAAGTACAACATATAATAAGTACCCTGTATCAAGATTGATGCAAAACAAGTGAAATTTGACCTTTTTAGAGAGGTTTAGCCAAAAACCCCCCTTCTGGGGTCATTTGGGTGGATTTGACCTATCTCTGGCCCCCCTTGCTCGATTTTGATGAATGGAATCTCTTTATAACCGCTAGAGCCAATGGAATCGAGGGAAAGTTCTATACACACCAAACGTTAACAAATAAGGAGTGAGAGTGACGCGTGACCAAAACCAGAAGCTGCATACATTCTGGTGGCTACCATTAGCAGCTAACTTTCCGCTCCGATTTTTACATAAAAAATGGAAGTATGGATTATAAATAATTTCTTCAAAGGCACAGGTACATTATCAACCTATGGATCAACAGTTGGAGCATTTTCTTTTTTCGTTTTAATGCCATTGAACACGTCTTTTGACCTAATTGACAGCTACGATGAGACGATCTGCCGTAAAAGCTCCGTAAAGGTACGTGTTGTGATGTCTGTGTTTGCTTCCCCTGTCGCAAGTTCGGATCGCTCAGTGATGATACTATACCTAAATAATCAGTGGAGTCTCAGCTTTAATCGGCTATATTGTATGTGCAGCTACGATAAGTAATAAGGGTATCTTTATCTTGAATTGTGTGCCGCAGTGCGTTTTTTCGCTCAGGGGTCATTTAGACGCTTCTTATGAGACTTGTGTTTTGTTTTGGTAAAAATGGTTCATATCTTCAGTTAGCTGAGATTCTTCCCGTTAATCTGGTGCTACACATTAATAGTTTCATAAATGTTAAGAAGCCCTGAGACATTATCTCAACAAAAAAAACGGTGGGAGGGGTCCAATGGGGGACCGCCGTGCTTAAGAGGTTAAACAGTCTGAGTCTGGGGTTTTAGTCCTGATGACATTTGGAGATCCATCATATTTGTAGTAAATCTGTAGTTTCCATGTCTTGGTACATTAGCAACATTAGCCACCTTTAGTGAAGAAACACACTCCTCAATGTCAGTTTCAGTGTTTTAATGACAAAGATGACGACACCCTGAAACAGAGTAATACAGCGAGGTAAGCTGACAAAGTATTACATACATGCATGTCATCATTAACACAACACAATATATGCTACGACACCACGTATATATTGAAGTAAAAAGATATGATTCTACACTGTATTGAAGTAAACATGTATTATTTTGAATTGTATTTTAGTGAACATGTATTGGTTGAACTGTTTTATGTAATCACAACGGTTTTGGGTAATTATATATAGAAAGGATATTCTTACTTTCAAACTCACTGACCCAGAGATTCTGTTTTCACACACACACACTTGGCCTTTTCAGCCCTAAAAACCAGATGTCGTCATTAAGGTCGTTAAAGACAACATTACATCGCTCCTTATCCCTCTTAGGTGCCTTACAAACAATGGACGTCCACTCTCGGAGCGTCGGAGTGGTGCGGTCACCCTAAGTGACAGACCTAAAGTATCCGGGATTCAGGCATCTTCCCTGGCTTGTACATTTTTGGTGATGCGCCCTGGAGATATCAGACTATTTTAAACAACTTTTCCCCGCTTTTCAAACATTTATTCCGGGGTTTTAGCCAGTCATTTTGCACGAAATCATTTAACATTAACGGTCTCCTGAAAAAAGCACATATTCTGTGCATTTTCAGGAGAGCGTCTATGTTAAATGATTTCGTGCAAAATGACTGTCTAAAACTCTCTTCCAGACATTTAAAAATACTTTCCCCGACCATTTAAACATTATTTCTGGGTGGTAAAGTGCAGTTAAGCGGCCTGGAGGTATTATACTATTTCAAACAACTTTTCCCCGCCTTTCAAAGACTTATTCCTGGGTACAAGTGTTATCTTTCCCCCCCTGGGTGTGTGTGAGACAAGTGAACTGAGTCAGCCTGCCAACAAGCAGCACCGTGCTGTCATTTGAAACATGTTACCCCACAGTTTTAGCTTAGCCCACAAATCCTGGATGATCCAGGCCGAATTTGGGTGCTCATAGGCGGACATATAAGCACCATAAAAACCACCCCCTTGTAGAGTCACTAGGGGCACGAGAATACCCTCCACAGAAGGGGTGGTGTGCCGTGAAGAAGGCCGAATTTGGGTGCTCATAGGCGGCCTGCTGCAGAGTCATTTTCAGGCTCCTCTCCACAATTGTCCCCCTAAAATGATTTTAAATCATTATTTTTGCATTTAAATGCATTTATTCTATCATTTATATGGTTCCCCAACACAATGCACATAGTCTGGAGCTCACTGGGGTCCTGCATATAATTTAATCAGGCGTTTTAACACTTTTTCCCATGAAAATGATTTTTAATCACTATCATGGGGCTATGAAAATAAAATTCCGGGTAATGCAGAGCACAAGTGCACCTTTTACTATTTAAATGTATTTGTATTATATATATTTGGGCTAGAAAGGGGACCTCTCTGGGTGATTTAGTCAGTTTATGGATTTTTGCCCACAAATCCTGGATGATCCAGGCCGAATTTGGGTGCTCATAGGCGGCCTGCCAGGCGCCCCCACCCGTGGAAAGCAAAAAAAAGTGAAGAAAACGCTTAATTATATCTTAAAATAATAAAAAATGAAGTTTTGAAAAATTGTCAAATTCTTTCTAAGTGCCAACGGGAGAAGTGGCCAGGTGTTTGGCGCTTCGGGCCGATTTTTCCCCTTCTCCCTCTTAGGTGCCTTGCAAACAATGGACGTCCGCTCTCGGGAGCGTCGGAGTGGTGCGGTCACCCTAAGTGACAGACCTAAAGTATCCGGGATTCAGGCATCTTCCCTGGCTTGTACATTTTTGGTGATGCGCCCTGGAGATATCAGCCTATTTTTAACAACTTTTCCCAGCTTTTCAAACATTTATTCCGGGGTTTTAGCCAGTCATTTTGCAAGAAATCATTTAACATTAACGGTCTCCTGAAAAAGCACATATTCTGTGCATTTTCAGGAGAGCGTCTATGTTAAATAATTTCGTGCAAAATGACTGTCTAAAACTCTCTTCCAGACATTTAAAAATACTTTCCCCGACCATTTAAACATTATTTCTGGGTGGTAAAGTGCAGTTAAGCGGCCTGGAGGTATTATACTATTTCAAACAACTTTTCCCCGCCTTTCAAAGACTTATTCCTGGGTACAAGTGTTCTTCTTCCCCCCCTGGGTGTGTGTGAGACAAGTGAAGTGAGTCAGCCTGCCAACAAGCAGCAGTGTGCTGTCATTTGAAACATGTTCCCCCACAGTTTAACACACTTTTACCTGTGTTTTGAGGCTTCTTTCCTGGGTCAATGTGTCCTCTTTCTCCCCCCTGGCTGTGTGTGTGAGACCAGTGAAGTGAGTCAGCCTGCCAACAAGCAGCAGTGTGCTGTCATTTGAAACATGTTCCTCCACACTGTGACTATGCTGTAGCCAGCTTTCGAGCACTCTTTCCTGGGTCGAAAAGACATGTGCTGTAACCTGGTTCTCTCCCAGTACTGGGTACTAGTTAATGCCACTATCACCACCACATTTAAACCAGATGAAGTGGTAGTTATCCGGGGTGCTGCAGAGTCTTTTTCAGGCTCCTCTCCACAATTGTCCCCCTAAAATGATTTAAAATCATTATTTTTGCATTTAAATGCATGTATTCTATCATTTATATGGTTCCCCAACACAATGCACATAGTCTGGAGCTCACTGGGGTCCTGCATATCATTTAATCAGGCGTTTTAACACTTTTTCCCATGAAAATGATTTTTAATCACTATCATGGGGCTATGAAAATAAAATTCCCGGTAATGCAGAGCACAAGTGCACCTTTTACTATTTAAATGTATTTGTATTATATATATTTGGGCTAGAAAGGGGACCTCTCTGGGTGATTTAGTCAGTTTATGGAGCTTTGCCCACAAATCCTGGATGATCCAGGCCGAATTTGGGTGCTCTTAGGCGGCCTGCCAGGCGTCCCCACCCGTGGAAAGCAAAAAAAAGTGAAGAAAACGCTTAATTATATCTTAAAACAGAGTCATTTTCAGGCTCCTCTCCACAATTGTCCCCCTAAAATGATTTTAAATCATTATTTTTGCATTTGAATGCATTTATTCTATCATTTATATGGTTCCCCAACACAATGCACATAGTCTGGAGCTCACTGGGGTCCTGCATATAATTTAATCAGGCGTTTTAACACTTTTTCCCATGAAAATGATTTTTAATCACTATCATGGGGCTATGAAAATAAAATTCCGGGTAATGCAGAGCACAAGTGCACCTTTTACTATTTAAATGTATTTGTATTATATATATTTGGGCTAGGTAGGGGACCTCTCTGGGTGATTTAGTCAGTTTATGGATTTTTTCCCACAAATCCTGGATGATCCAGGCCGAATTTGGGTGCTCATAGGCGGCCTGCCAGGCGCCCCCACCCGTGGAGCAAAAAAAAAAGTGAAGAAAACGCTTAATTATATCTTAAAATAATCAAAAATGAAGTTTTGAAAAATTGTGAAATTTTTTCTAAGTGCCAACGGGAGTAGTGGCCAGGTGTTTGGCGCTTCGGCCGATTTTTCCCCTTCTCCGATGGTTGGTACAACGGAGAAGGGGAAAAAGTCCCTGGGCTTCATTTCCACTTCTCTGTCAAAAAGATTCATCCATGTTTTTCAGACTACCTTCCGCACGAAATCAGAAACCCAGTTTTTGGGTGGACTCAGAAAAAATACGGCTGTTGGAAATCATGGAAGAATGTATCCGCTCACCAAGCACTCTGAGTGGGCCTCATTTTGTGCCTCAAGACCCCCCAGCCTGGTTCTCCCAACACTTGGAGGAATGCGAGGGCACTTTTGCAGGTGACTCTACCCGATTATGAGGCTCTATTTTGGGGCTTATTTTTTACATTTTCCCGGTTCTCCAAATAGTTTAAGTGTGACATTTTGAGCCCTGGAGGAATGCGAGGGCACTTTCCCGGTGACTCTACCCGATTTTGAGGCACTATTTGGGGGTATAATTTTTACATTTTGACCCCTTTCCACGGTTTTCACCAAAGTTGAGTTGGATGATTTCCTCCATGGAGGAATGTCAGGGGAGTCCGCGGGGGACTCTTGCGGGGTCATGAGGCACTATTCTGGGGTACAATTTTTCCATTTTGACCCCTTTCCCCGGTTCTCACCAAAGTTGAGTTGGATGATTTCCTCCATGGAGGAATGTCAGGGGAGTCCGCGGGGGACTCTTGCTGGGTCATGAGGCACTATTCTGGGGTACAATTTTTCCATTTTGACCCCTTTCCCCGGTTCTCACCAAAGTTGAGTTGGATGATTTCCTCCATGGAGGAATGTCAGGGGAGTCCGCGGGGGACTCTTGCTGGGTCATGAGGCACTATTCTGGGGTACAATTTTTCCATTTTGACCCCTTTCCCCGGTTCTCACCAAAGTTGAGTTGGATGATTTCCTCCATGGAGGAATGTCAGGGGAGTCCGCGGGGGACTCTTGCTGGGTCATGAGGCACTATTCTGGGGTACAATTTTTCCATTTTGACCCCTTTCCCCGGTTCTCACCAAAGTTGAGTTGGATGATTTCCTCCATGGAGGAATGTCAGGGGAGTCCGCGGGGGACTCTTGCTGGGTCATGAGGCACTATTCTGGGGTACAATTTTTCCATTTTGACCCCTTTCCCCGGTTCTCACCAAAGTTGAGTTGGATGATTTCCTCCATGGAGGAATGTCAGGGGAGTCCGCGGGGGACTCTTGCTGGGTCATGAGGCACTATTCTGGGGTACAATTTTTCCATTTTGACCCCTTTCCCCGGTTCTCACCAAAGTTGAGTTGGATGATTTCCTCCATGGAGGAATGTCAGGGGAGTCCGCGGGGGACTCTTGCGGGGTCATGAGGCACTATTTTCGGACACTTTTTTCACATTTTCCCCCCTTTTGCCCGGTTCTTTTTATTTTTCTTTTTTTTCCTGTTTTGGCCCGTTTGACCCGGTTCCTTCTCCCGGGGGCACTGCCCGGTCCCGGGTGCCCCCCCAGGGCTCTAGTACAGCCGTTTCACCCCGTACGTTGACGGATTTTGACCATTTTTGCTGCGTTCTCCTCCTCCTCTCCTCTCCTCTCCTCTCTCCTCTCACTGATCGAATGGCAAACGTGACCCGCCATCGGAGGGCCTCCGCCGGCTGTTGGAAATCATGGAAGAATGTATCCGCTCACCAAGCACTCTGAGTGGGCCTCATTTTGTGCCTCAAGACCCCCCAGCCTGGTTCTCCCAACACTTGGAGGAATGCGAGGGCACTTTTGCAGGTGACTCTACCCGATTATGAGGCACTATTTGGGGGTATAATTTTTACATTTTGACCCCTTTCCCCGGTTTTCACCAAAGTTGAGTTGGATGATTTCCACCATGGAGGAATGTCAGGGGAGTCCGCGGGGGACTCTTGCGGGGTCATGAGGCACTATTTTGGGGTACAATTTTTCCATTTTGACCCCTTTCCCCGGTTCTCACCAAAGTTGAGTTGGATGATTTCCACCATGGAGGAATGTCAGGGGAGTCCGCGGGGGACTCCTGCGGGGTCATGAGGCACTGTTTTGGGGTATATTTTTTACATTTTGACCCCTTTCCCCGGTTCTCACCAAAGTTGAGTGTGATGATTGCTGAGTCATGATGCACTTT
>JAAOOA010003087.1:0-23007 GCA_012861695.1 Trematomus loennbergii | reverse complement strand
GCTACTGTAGTGACAACTCACCTACTAGCTACTGTAGTGACAACTCACCTACAACTCACCTACTAGCTACTGTAGTGACAACTCACCTACTAGCTACTGTAGTGACAACCCACCTACAACCCACCTACTAGCTACTGTAGTGACAACTCACCTACTAGCTACTGTAGTGACAACTCACCTACTAGCTACTGTAGTGACAACCAGCCTACTAGCTACTGTAGTGACAACCCACCTACTAGCTACTGTAGTGACAACCCACCTACAACTCACCTACTAGCTACTGTAGTGACAACCCACCTACAACTCACCTACTAGCTACTGTAGTGACAACTCACCTACTAGCTACTGTAGTGACAACTCACCTACAACTCACCTACTAGCTACTGTAGTGACAACCCACCTACTACTCACCTACTAGCTACTGTAGTGACAACTCACCTACAACTCACCTACTAGCTACTGTAGTGACAACCCACCTACAACTCACCTACTAGCTACTGTAGTGACAACTCACTACAACTCACCTACTAGCTACTGTAGTGACAACTCACCTACTAGCTACTGTAGTGACAACTCACCTACAACTCACCTACTAGCTACTGTAGTGACAACTCACCTACAACTCACCTACTAGCTACTGTAGTGACAACTCACCTACAACTCACCTACTAGCTACTGTAGTGACAACTCACCTACTAGCTACTGTAGTGAAACTCACCTACTAGCTACTGTAGTGACAACCCACCTACAACTCACCTACTAGCTACTGTAGTGACAACTCACCTACTAGCT
Organism: Trematomus loennbergii; assembly: GCA_012861695.1. Taxonomy (NCBI): domain Eukaryota; kingdom Metazoa; phylum Chordata; class Actinopteri; order Perciformes; family Nototheniidae; genus Trematomus; species Trematomus loennbergii. The sequence goes on along the minus strand of JAAOOA010003087.1, from coordinate 22,215 downwards.
ACTGTAGTGACAACCCACCTACAACTCACCTACTAGCTACTGTAGTGACAACCCACCTACTAGCTACTGTAGTGACAACTCACCTACTAGCTACTGTAGTGACAACTCTCCTAGCTACTGTAGTGACAACCCACCTACAACTCACCTACTAGCTACTGTAGTGACAACTCACCTACTAGCTACTGTAGTGACAACTCACCTACTACTCACCTACTAGCTACTGTAGTGACAACTCACCTACTACTCACCTACTAGCTACTGTAGTGACAACTCACCTACAACTCACCTACTAGCTACTGTAGTGACAACCCACCTACAACTCACCTACTAGCTACTGTAGTGACAACCCACCTACAACTCACCTACTAGCTACTGTAGTGACAACCCACCTACAACTCACCTACTAGCTACTGTAGTGACAACCCACCTACAACTCACCTACTAGCTACTGTAGTGACAACCCACCTACTAGCTACTGTAGTGACAACTCACCTACTAGCTACTGTAGTGACAACCCACCTACAACTCACCTACTAGCTACTGTAGTGACAACTCACCTACAACTCACCTACTAGCTACTGTAGTGACAACCCACCTACAACTCACCTACTAGCTACTGTAGTGACAACCCACCTACAACTCACCTACTAGCTACTGTAGTGACAACTCACCTACAACTCACCTACTAGCTACTGTAGTGACAACTCACCTACTAGCTACTGTAGTGACAACTCACCTACAACTCACCTACTAGCTACTGTAGTGACAACTCACCTACAACTCACCTACTAGCTACTGTAGTGACAACTCACCTACAACTCACCTACTAGCTACTGTAGTGACAACTCACCTACAACTCACCTACTAGCTACTGTAGTGACAACCCACCTACAACTCACCTACTAGCTACTGTAGTGACAACCCACCTACAACTCACCTACTAGCTACTGTAGTGACAACTCACCTACTAGCTACTGTAGTGACAACTCACCTACTAGCTACTGTAGTGACAACTCACCTACAACTCACCTACTAGCTACTGTAGTGACAACTCACCTACAACTCACCTACTAGCTACTGTAGTGACAACTCACCTACAACTCACCTACTAGCTACTGTAGTGACAACTCACCTACTAGCTACTGTAGTGACAACTCACCTACTAGCTACTGTAGTGACAACTCACCTACAACTCACCTACTAGCTACTGTAGTGACAACTCACCTACAACTCACCTACTAGCTACTGTAGTGACAACTCACCTACAACTCACCTACTAGCTACTGTAGTGACAACTCACCTACTAGCTACTGTAGTGACAACTCACCTACTAGCTACTGTAGTGACAACTCACCTACTAGCTACTGTAGTGACAACTCACCTACTAGCTACTGTAGTGACAACCCACCTACTAGCTACTGTAGTGACAACTCACCTACTAGCTACTGTAGTGACAACTCACCTACTAGCTACTGTAGTGACAACTCACCTACTAGCTACTGTAGTGACAACCCACCTACTAGCTACTGTAGTGACAACTCACCTACTAGCTACTGTAGTGACAACCCACCTGCTAGCTACTGTAGTGACAACTCACCTACTAGCTACTGTAGTGACAACCCACCTACTAGCTACTGTAGTGACAACTCACCTACTAGCTACTGTAGTGACAACCCACCTGCTAGCTACTGTAGTGACAACTCACCTACTAGCTACTGTAGTGACAACTCACCTACTAGCTACTGTAGTGACAACCCACCTACTAGCTACTGTAGTGACAACCAGCCTACTAGCTACTGTAGTGACAACTCACCTACTAGCTACTGTAGTGACAACTCACCTACTAGCTACTGTAGTGACAACCCACCTACTAGCTACTGTAGTGACAACCCACCTACTAGCTACTGTAGTGACAACTCACCTACTAGCTACTGTAGTGACAACTCACCTACTAGCTACTGTAGTGACAACTCACCTACTAGCTACTGTAGTGACAACTCACCTACAACTCACCTACTAGCTACTGTAGTGACAACTCACCTACTAGCTACTGTAGTGACAACTCACCTACTAGCTACTGTAGTGACAACCCACCTACTAGCTACTGTAGTGACAACTCACCTACTAGCTACTGTAGTGACAACCCACCTACTAGCTACTGTAGTGACAACTCACCTACTAGCTACTGTAGTGACAACTCACCTACTAGCTACTGTAGTGACAACCCACCTACTAGCTACTGTAGTGACAACCCACCTACTAACTACTGTAGTGACAACCCACCTACAACTCACCTACTAGCTACTGTAGTGACAACCCACCTACAACTCACCTACTAACTACTGTAGTGACAACCCACCTACAACTCACCTACTAGCTACTGTAGTGACAACTCACCTACTAGCTACTGTAGTGACAACTCACCTACTAGCTACTGTAGTGACAACCCACCTACAACCCACCTACTAGCTACTGTAGTGACAACTCACCTACTAGCTACTGTAGTGACAACCCACCTACAACTCACCTACTAGCTACTGTAGTGACAACTCCTGTCATTTATTGCATCTCTGCGTGAATGATTCGATCATTTCACCTAAATGAAATCAAATGAAATGATGTTAATGGTTAAATTAGCTTCACATGTAGGCCTAATGAGTTCTGAACTTGCCATTTAGATCTAGAAAGGCCTTGGGGCGATGTTGTTTGATTTAATTAAACACAATATATGCTGCTGTAGTATTTACTGCATCTGAAGCTCTTAATATGATTGCTCATATTTCAAGCCATCTTTTTCCCGGCCCCTTGCTTTGGATGATTTTCATCAACCGGCCCCATTCCAAACTAACTGAATAGCCCTGATTTAGATAGTCACCTGCAGAGTCCGTCCTCTGCAGCGGAACCCTTTGGCATTTTAACAGACATTACTCGTGCTTCTTGCTTGGTTGATGACATCACCAGATCCAATGTCTAACTCTTGAAAAGCTGTGGCAGTGAATGATATCTCTAAAAGCTGAAGCACATTCCAGTGGAAAGGGAACTGATCATTATGTTGATCAGAGGAGGTGTTATGGTGTCCTTAATCTCTATCAATAGTTTAAAACAGGAAGTGGTCCATTTCAGTTGGTTTCCGTGGTATATGTTACAAATGATCATTACAGTTCAATTAAGTGTGTATACCCTAAAGTAGCAGAGAGTTCCCATCATGCACTGCTCTCTGAGAGCCTTCAGTTTATGATATTTAATCAGAGTTTTAAATATGAAATTGCACTTTTATCTGTTCTATTGTGTTGCTCTGTTGGAGGAGCCTGCCCTAAGAATTTCATTGACATAACTACACTGAAGCTATGTACGCATGATCAATAAAAGCCTTGAACCTTGTTGTTGTTGGCTTTGATTGGCTTTTATTGTCATGTGCCTTGAACCTTGAACCGCAGCACACTGACAGTGAGCAGAGGAGTGTGTGTTTGTATCAGAGATGAATTATCACAGGAAAGTGTATTTATTTATTTATCATTTATTTCAGATCCATAGATGTTTCTGCTTCTCCGTGTTTCTCATTATTTGGGAATTAAATAGGAGAAATTAAATTACAGTATATATAGAAATGTATTTATTGGGATAAACCCTTGAGATGCACCATCTCGTTTTCAAGGGGGTCCCGACAATAGCAACAATTTGCAGACATACATAAACAAAAAGAAAAAAGAAAAACATGACACACAAGACAAACCACGTACAGTCTGTTAAGTAACATTCAGGTAATACATTCAATCATTACAACCATTACAATTTGAGAGACAGTCGAGCAGATCAGTTTCATCAATATCAGTTTCATCAATAACAAGTGCAGAGCAGTTGAAAGTGAGATGATAATGTTTAAACATACCCAATGATGTAGCAGCAGGTAAAGTATTCCAGTCTGTTGGGGCTTTGAACATGAACGCTCTTCTGCCAATAGATTTTTTTGCAGAGGGGACAGAGAAATAAATCTGGACAGAGTGTCTAACTTGATGATTTGGCGAGTAGGGTACAAAATACTGCTTTAAATAAGGGGGATAGTTCAGATAAATGCATTTAAATATCAGCTGAAGCCAATGCGTGTGTCTTCTGACAATGAAGGCCATTTAAGTTGGTTATACATTGTGCAGTGATGTGTACGAAAAGGACAACCAAGAACAAATCTGCATATTCGATTGTAGGCTGTGTTGAGTGGAGCAAGATCTGATGTATGTGCATTTTGGTAGACAACATCACAATAGTCCATAATCGGAAGAATAAGTTGAGAAGCAATTCTCTTTCGGACACTGAGCGTAAAACAATTGCGAGAGCGGTGTCAGACACCGATTCCGTAATTGACTTTTTGTATTACATGATTTATATGTAGTTTAAATGAAAGTTCAGAGTCTAGCCATACACCAAGATATTTAAAGATATTTAAAAATCAACTTTATCCAATACGAAACTGAACAAAACTAAAATACAAAATTAAACGAATCCACCGATTCTTATTATAACTTAAAGGAAACTCTATACCTGGAAAAACAAATACAGGACCAAATATAATACATAAAAAAGTATAATAAAAAGGACTGAAACCCCCCGACTTAGAGTCTTCATCCCACAGGCCATAAGACTATTAAACTCCTCTCATACATTACACAGTTACACCGTGGTTGTGTTTACATCATGAGAAAATAAACCTTTGAATCTTGAAGAGATTATTTGGAGGTAAATCCAGCTCCGAGGTGCGAGAAGTATTACGATCAGGTACTTCAGTCAAAGTAGAAGTGCCCGAGTGTTGGAGTTATAATAAAAACAAGGAGGCCAGATAAGCTTCGACTGAACATTGTACACTAGCTGTGAAGCTCACACTGCCTCTACAGACACGTATCTCCAGTTTAATCTGAGTCTTTTGGATTATGAATCTTATTTTGAAATGAGTCACGAATATGTTTGTTTTATTGTTTTCTAAAATGAAGATTTATTTCTGATTCTGAAGAACAGTTTTAACTACAGAACATTAACAGAGTAATCCTCCTATAAGTCTGATAAAACATATGAACACTCACTGGCCATCTGTTCAGCACGGCCTGCACACAAGAGTTTATTGATGTTCTTCCTTTGATTTAACATCCTCCTGTAAGGTGCACACTGAGAGGAGACAGTGCTACTTTGAATGTGTGGCTCACACACATAAGTGCAGTTATCTCTGATGGCAATTTTGTTTGGGAAATATTTTCCTGGGCCCATACCTTTGATCCAGTTTATCAGTTTGAATTGTCCTGACTAAGCACAGTCTAACCTTTGGCTGCTGTGCTCTCAGTGTTTTGTCTCCCTGTTCCTGACTGTTGGCGTCAGCTGATAGAGGGGTTATAGTGTTGTATCTTGTCATGCAGCTTGTTGATTCTTCTCTCAGAACCAGCTAAATACATGGGCTGGGGTAGAGATCTTCAGAGCTGGTTTGGTAACCGCTGTGTGACCTCGTGGCACAGCACATGTTTTGTGAATTCTCCGGCCGAAGCTCCAAATAAACCGTCAGTGTTTGCCTTCAAAGTTCCTGCTCTCCTGAGTCTCTCTGAGTCTCCATTGATCCAGAAGTTTCCATCACAAGTACTTTTACTTTTAGTCAAGTACGTAAAAGTACAAGATCTGAGTACTTCTACTTTTACTCAGGTACGAGGCCTGAGTACTTCTCCCACCTCTGCAGCATAATAAAGTTATCTGGAGTCAAGTCTTAAAACATTTACGGGTTGGCAACAACACATCGGACACCATCCCCCTGAGTACGGGGCACCCCAAGGATGTGTGCTCAGCCCCCTGCTCTTCACCTGCTGACCCCGACTGCACACACAGCTGCAACACTCTTAAGTTTGCAGAACAAGACTTGACGGACTTTTATGATCGTGAGCAGATAGAAATGACCTCGTAAACAGTTGGCTGCCATCCAGCTTTCACATTTGTCAAGGAGAAGTTAATGGTTAGATCCTGAAGCATACCGAAAGTAATAAAGGCCAATCTAAACAAGGGAGAGCTGATAGTTTTAATCTTTGAACAACTACTCAAGTGTAACAGGTTCAAAGGTGCAAGTTCCATAAAGGGAGAGTCCAAACTACACTCTAGTATTTGGAAATGTGTAACTTTTTATTGGACCTAAACCTTTGTAAATCATCCAGATCCAACGGCGACCCTTTGAGAGTGGTTTCAGGGCATGGTATAATAAAAATTGAGGCACACATCTGTGGAAAGGGACTGTGTTCATGATGTTGAGCAGTAAAAGAGGAGACGTGGGTTCCCCTTGGAATATCTTACAAATATTCAACATGCCAAATCTGAGTTTTATAACATCTGGAAACTTCACTTTAATTGTCGTGGGTCTGGTTTGTGAGTTAAGAAGCTTCCTGAGGTGGATGTCCTGTAACTCTGGAATAAATGTGTTATTTTTGTCTGCATGAATGCCATGTTCATGTATTTGCCCCTTCCTTCCTCTCACTAAGTGTAGTTGGGATTTTTATACATTTTATATAAAAGCACTTGCTTACTTTCACTCTGTGTTGGTTGTTGTGTTATTGTCTCCGTTCTGTATGTATTCAAGTAAAACCAGGACATCCACATGTTTCTTTCAAAGTCTACCTGTAGTGCTGTGATGGTTTGTTTTTAGTAATCCAGCAGACCATGCAGAAGCAGGTGAATCAATGAGAGCAGCAGCTAGAAAATATGTACATTTATTTTTATTTAATCAGGAAAAAACAGACAGGATTCCTTAAATTGTACTTAACTTCTCACTGGAATATATTGAAATTAAATATACAAGTAAAAAACTATTAAATGTCCCAGATCAAATCAATCTGTGTGATCATCAGAGACTAACGAGGTTTAAATAATCCCAGCTGGAAACAGGAGGAGCTGAGGGCGAGTAAAGAGCGCCCCCTGCTGCATTCATCAAGAACAACACTGTAGATATTAAATATCAGGAACACTGGTACCTCACTGTGTATCTGGTGAACTGATCATGAATCAGCGAGCTGAGAGGCGTTTGGCATAAATCATAACATGTATTAACATAATAACCCTTTAATACATTTAATTCAATCATATTTACAGTTTAATTAAAGTGTGTATTGAACTTTAAATCAACAGAATGTTCCCATCATGCACTGCTTTCTGACATCCTTCAGTTGATGATGTTAGCACCAAGCCTTAGAGATTCAGTGAGGAGTTTAATCAGTGTTTTAAATGTGAGATATACACCCCGCTGCACACTGACAGTGAGCAGAGGTGTGTTTGTTTCAAAGCAGAAACATCACGTGACATGTATGAAGGATGTATTTATCATTTATTTCAGATAGATGTTTCTGCTGATGCTTCTCTGTTGTTGTCGTTCTGCACCTGTCCCCAGGTGTCCTCATTTCACATCCTGCAGTGGAGACAGTGATTGAACACTTTGTAATAATACCTGTCTCTACTGTGAAACTCACACTGCCTCAACAAACACGTGTTTCCAGTTCAATCTGCACCTTAGTCTCTATCTGTCTGTTCATATCTCACTTAAAGCTGTAACTCCTAATGTATGAAAGAAGTGAAACATGTAAAGGTTTGAATGGAGTATCAATCAGAAGATCAAAGTTGAGTTCACTTCTGAAATCTCTGCTATTAATGAATATAGGAGTCAATGGTTACAGGAGTTGGTTGGTACTCCTGTTACTGCGAGGCTCACAGCTCTGCATGTGTACGTCCCTTTGATTCCACAGATACATTGTTGGAAGAGGACGCCTTTTTATACGTTCTTGGGTAAAATGAAGCACAAAGAGTAACATTGTGGAAGTTAGTTTTTATATTATTTATTGTATTTATTTACTTTTTATATTATTTTATTGTTATTAATAGTTTATTCCTAATTAATATCAAATTAAAATAATATTATAAAAATACATTACATTTGTATCAATATGTATTATTTAACAGGACAGTTTACATAAATAAAAAATATCTGATAGGCTTTTTTTTTTCTAGAATCCCTGCAAATATCCAACCATCCTTTTACAGTTTGCATCAACATATAAATACACCAAGAATTAAAATATTTATTTGTATATTATAACCAGAAACGCTGCACGGCTGAAGGAGGCAGCGATCAGTCTGATGAGGAGCGTGCACGAGGCGGGCACACACACCTTTGTAGACACGTATGCATACATCGTCCAACAAAAATAGCAAAGTAACATTAGAATTTAACTCAAAATGAATATGTACATACATTTCATATCATTTAGCTGATGCTTTTGTCCAAAAGCCACTTCCAATAAGTGCAAAAACCATAAGAATCAAACTCCAAACAACAAGGAAAGAGCAGATATATTCACTTCAAGCAACAACATACCATAGGAAGTGCTGGTGAAATGCTATTTTCATCACACATGTCTCTTGAAGATAAGCAATAACGCACCAAATACAAAAACCCTGTTCTGCTCTGCTCTGAGAGAGACTCTTTACAAACCACATTTTAGATAACGGAGGGAAAAGAAAGTAACGTTTTTCTTCACCTGTTCCTATTACATATATTTATATAACTTCAGCTGCAATTCAGCAACACTTGAATTTCCTCAACTCCTACTAACTAGATGTAATGTTACTACATTCATTTCTTCCTACAAAGCATGTGTTAAAAATATACAATCAGCACGGATAAATCCAGTCAAGGATCAATAGTTAAAACATGGTGGATACATCTGAATCATTTCCAGTGATCTTTTAAACTGTCTTTCAAGTTTGTGTAGTGCTCACAGAATGTAATGTGATTACAGCAAACAGTGAATACATCAATAAACACTACGTATTACGCTTTGTGGTTCTTTTCATAATAGTTCTGCATACAAATATACATTCTTCCATCATCAGTAGTTTTCTGAAGTTAAATCAGAAGATGATGAGAAGCTTGGACTTTTCTTGTTTTATAACATTATGCTCCAACAATTCATTGAAGAGGGTTTCAGACTCTTTGGGTTTGTTTCTCTGAGGAACTCATCGTCTGGACATCCTCATTGATGTATCTTTTACTATGAGGATATTTACTGAGCCGAACTTTGAGGACAAAGACAGCAGCAAAGAGAAACAGTAGAAATGCTGTAAGTGTCACTGTGGCGTAGATCCAGATGTCTCTCCGTCTCTCTGGAAGTGGACTCTCTGGAAGTGGACTCTCTGTTGGTCTCTGAGTTTGGAGCTCAGCAGCAGCTGTGGAAAATACACAGTTAGTAACATCATGTTGACGGGAGAAAACCTCTTTCAGACTGAATACAACCATCACCTGCATCAGAGGTTGCATTGGGAGGTGCAGTGACGCGTCCTAAAACCCGGAAGTAAGCTGCGCATGGGTACCTTCCAGTTTCCTGGGATTTCTCCATAGGATTTTGGAAAATAATAAATCATAAATCTATCGATCATAAATCAAATCGACAGATTTTATGATCGATAGATTTATGATTAGAAAATTATAAAAGTAGGGTAGACATGTGGAGGTTATCCGACTGAACAAAACGTGCATTTATCAAACAGGTTCGTTTTCCACAGATCTTATTTCCAGCTATTTTCCTAAATCCTCTGGAGAAATCCTGTTGTTTGTTGTCGAGGGAACTGGAAGGTACCCATGCGCAGCTTCCTTCCTGGTTTTAGGACGCGTCACTGCACCTCTCTATTGACTTTGCATCTTTCTTATATTAGACTAGAGCTACTAGAGTCTGCACTTTAAAGAAGTGAAGTTTTACAGTAAATGCAGCACTGGGGTTACTCACCAGTGACGTTGAGCCAGCATCTCCGAGAGTTAGTCCCATCAGGTGTGACGAGTACGTCACACACATAAACCCAGAGTCACTGGTCCTGAGTCTGGAGACATGAAGTGTGAGGCGTCCTTCTGTGAGGACGTCTTTGTCCCCACTGGACTCGTCCTGCAAACTGTGGATCCTGAGACTCTGGGGATTCAACTCCTTCACGTATATTAAACAGAACTGAGTACCTGCCATCAGTAAACAGGAAACAGTAGGTAGAAATGGAGCTGAGTGAAGTTTCTCTTCTGGTGCTGAAGGTCCACTCCAGGTGATGTTCTGGTTCTCCTCTGCCTGATAGGAAGTCTGAGTCACATTCACTACAAATGTTCCTGTGGAGGAGACACAGAGGGACTCTTTAAACTGCAGCTATGTTCTGAGGAGGAGACACAGAGGGACTCTTTAAACTGCAGCTATGTTCCTGTGGAGGAGACACAGAGGGACTCTTTAAACTGCAGCTATGTTCCTGTGGAGGAGATACAGAGGGACTCTTTAAACTGCAGCTATGTTCCTGTGGAGGAGACACAGAGGGACTCTTTAAACTGCAGCTATGTTCCTGTGGAGGAGACACAGGGGACTCTTTAAACTGCAGCTATGTTCCTGTGGAGGAGACACAGAGGGACTCTTTAAACTGCAGCTATGTTCCTGTGGAGGAGACACAGGGGGACTCTTTAAACTGCAGCTATGTTCCTGTGGAGGAGACACAGGGGACTCTTTAAACTGCAGCTATGTTTACTGAGAACAGCTTTAAAGAGACAAACTAACCAGAGACACAGGAGGTGAGAAAGAGGAGCTGCAGGAGGATGAAGACCATCTTCTCCCTGTGAGAGGACACACACATCAAGGGTCAGAGGTCAGACTTTAACATATTATCACGGTATAATCTGCAGTAATGGTTTCTGCCACAAGATGGTGCCAGTAGTTAATGATGAGATATCATGTGTTCTGGCTCCATCTTGTGGCAGAAACCCATCACTGCAGCTTAGACCGTTTTTATTTCCTAATCTCAAAGCTGCTTGAGGAAGGGAAGAGGTGAGTTTAATTAAATCCATCAGCAGCTGTTTGCTTAAATTAGTATGTTTGGTTCCACACGTCAACAGGTAACAACACAGCATTTCACTTTAATTATTACAAAAACTATTATTTTTTTATTTTGTTGCATTCAAATTATTTAAAAAATCTGGAGGACATAGATATTCATTACATTACATGTAATTTGTTAGACGCTTTTATCCAAAGCATTCAGGCTGCAACAACTGGACTAGAGATGCCTGTGGTGTCCACAAAGAGGTGCACAGGACTTTCACCGTTATACATTTAAAAATATACTTGGTGACCTGGGACTACGTATTCCCTGAATATATAAATGGATAACAGTATTTCATGTTAAATAAACAATCTCTTGTGTTATACATTGAGAAAAGGCACCTCTGTCAGTGTCTACTAATATGCACACTGAGAATAACAAATCTTCCTAAAACAATTAAGGATGATAGATTTTTAAAGAAAACTATGAAACCAAGTTGGAGAAAACGAACTGGCTGTGTGGACCATGAAGAAGATGTAAATGTGCTCCATTTAATATAATGTAACCATCTTTGTGTACATTTTTTCAGGGGTTACTGCTCCCGCAGACTGCGCCGCCTGCGCAAGACTCTTGGCTTCAAGATGGGCAACCGACACAAGTTTGTTGGGAAAAAATAACTGTTGAAATGATTTCTGACAGCAGGTGAGTACATTCAGTACTGTGGACAATACCCACAGGTGAAGTGTCTCAGGGACACAACGACATGCTGACTGCAGTGGGACTCAACTTGCTCTCCCCTGATTCGAAGTTCAGCACACTATTCCACTGAGCCACAGCCATTGGATATTCCTATTTTATGTGACATCACATGTCTGTTGAATTGTGCTTTCACTGAGTGAACCCACCACATTATAATCCAGTAACACTATTTCTGATCCTCACATTATAATCAATATAACCTTAATAAAAAATAAAGACATTAATCTGTTACCTTTTTGAGTCTTCAGTGCATTACAATCCAAACAGAGACGAGAGACGTGTCCTGTCTTTGTGTCCGAAGTCTTCAGAGCTGCAGCAGTACAGGTGCAGGTGCTGAGGTGAATAATGTGCTGACAGACAGTGTGCAGGTCTGTTCTCTGATGCCCCTTTCACACCGCGGCGCCGCTGAGGTGTGAACAGGAAGAGGAGCTGGTTTCCTGTTCTCACCGCATTCCTGTTCTCACCGCATTCCTGTTCTCACCGCAGGAAATCTGTTCCTGTTCCTGTTGCGGTGAGAACAGGAAACCAGCTCGTTCTTCCTCATTCTAGGAATGTGTCTCTGGTTAGTTTACTCCTTTAGACACAATTCAACTTATTGAAAAACTTTAATTAAATAAAAGTTCAATGTTTATTCTCAATAATTCAACTTCAAAGCGCCAAAAAGTTTTTTTATGATACATTCTTTTTAAATATCCTAAATGTAAAAGATTTAAATTATACTCCACAATTTTACTTTCCTCTCAACGTGCTTAATAAAAAAACAACAGTTGTCCTCTTCTTCTTTGTTTTCCCTTATAGCCGGAATACTCTTCTGTACCTTCATTTCCCAGCATGCAGCTCTGTTATAAATAAGAACTCACTGTTACTGGTTAGTTCCAGTTTGTCTCTTTAAATCTGTGTCTCCTCCACAGGAACATAGCTACAGTTTAAAGAGTCCCTCTGTGTCTCCTCCACAGGAACATAGCTGCAGTTTAAAGAGTCCCTCTGTGTCTCCTCCACAGGAACATGGCTGCAGTTTAAAGAGTCCCTCTGTGTCTCCTCCACAGGAACATGGCTACAGTTTAAAGAGTCCCTCTGTGTCTCCTCCACAGGAACATGGCTACAGTTTAAAGAGTGCCTCAGTGTCTCCTCCACAGGAACATAGCTGCAGTTTAAAGAGTTCCTCTGTGTCTCCTGCACAGGAACATAGCTGCAGTTTAAAGAGTCCCTCTGTGTCTCCTCCACAGGAACATGGCTACAGTTTAAAGAGTCCCTCTGTGTCTCCTCCACAGGAACATAGCTGCAGTTTAAAGAGTCCCTCTGTGTCTCCTGCACAGGAACATAGCTGCAGTTTAAAGAGTCCCTCAGTGTCTCCTCCACAGGAACATAGCTGCAGTTTAAAGAGTCCCTCTGTGTCTCCTCCACAGGAACATGGCTACAGTTTAAAGAGTCCCTCTGTGTCTCCTGCACAGGAACATAGCTGCAGTTTAAAGAGTTCCTCTGTGTCTCCTGCACAGGAACATAGCTGCAGTTTAAAGAGTCCCTCTGTGTCTCCTCCACAGGAACATGGCTACAGTTTAAAGAGTCCCTCTGTGTCTCCTGCACAGGAACATATGGCGCGTTTCCACTACAGCGCGCAGCCCGGTTTAAGAGGGCTGTGACGTCAGCGGCCCGTCTTTGGTTGCGTTTCCACTTGGCCTAGTACCGGCCGGCGGGTCCTAATTCACAGTTTTTCTGGCCTCATAAAATCGTGGGTCTAGGGCCAGAGACAACGAGGCTGAGTCAGGCTGAGTATGCTAAACTAGAGAGAGCATCGCTGGCAAGGGGGCTACAACTACAACAAGATGGACATATTTGACCGTGATTTAATTGTAATACACGTTTCAAAATGATGCCGAAGTAACAACATACTGATACCGGTTAGTAAAAACCATGAATTAATGCTTTGTCAAGTCTGCAGACAGACGGCAGGCGAAAAACCTTTTAAAATGCTTGTTTTTCTAAATGGAGATTGGCTAAGCTAACGCAGTATATGCTCCGACCGTCCACACTCACAACAACGGCCTATACAGACATAAATAAAGCAGCGACTGTATTCACCATGACACAGGCAGTCTGTGGTTTGTACTTGTTTCACTTTTGTCTAGTTTCTGAACAGATATGAGGAGCTGTGAGCTCTGAGTGCTAACAGCTAACGGCTGTGTTGTTTTTCTGGGGTTCTCATTGAAGATGACGTCACGGCTCCGCCTACACTACGTTACTATAGATTGTGGGTGTTTCTCCATCTCGAGTAAAGCTGCTTCAGAGCCACTATTTCAAGCATACTACGTCATCGAGTGCCGCCGAAGTACTGTTCCAATCTCCAGCATACTTGGAAATCTACCGAGCCCGGCGTACTCCGTTTGGAGAAATATCGAGTCTGCACATGAGTAGACTCCGCGGTCTTAAAATCCCCACAATGCTTTGCGCACGGACTAATTTCCCCAAATCTGTGGCGGAAGATGTAAAGCGGGGCCTCTCATATGACGCACACCTGCACACTTGCTAGCCTGTTCCACTCTTTGTTTTCCAAATGCCAGGAAGTATTCTTGACTCGCTTCTGAAGCAAGATGCTCGGCAGACATGTGCTACCAACAAGCGTACTCGCGATTGAGAAACACCCACTGCCCCAGTTCCTAAACTGTAATGGAAATGCGCCATAAAGTGAGCCAGTCCTAACGAGGCCCAGCCATACCGAGCGGGCCGAGCGAGGCGTGTAGTGGAAACGCGCCATAGCTGCAGTTTAAAGAGTCCCTCTGTGTCTCCTCCACAGGAACATAGCTGCAGTTTAAAGAGTCCCTCTGTGTCTCCTCCACAGAAACATAGCTGCAGTTTAAAGAGTCCCTCTGTGTCTCCTCCACAGAACATAGCTGCAGTTTAAAGAGTCCCTCTGTGTCTCCTCCACAGAAACATAGCTGCAGTTTAAAGAGTCCCTCTGTGTCTCCTCCACAGGAACATAGCTGCAGTTTAAAGAGTCCCTCTGTGTCTCCTCCACAGGAACATTTGTAGTGAATGTGACTCAGACTTCCTATCAGGCAGAGGAGAACCAGAACATCACCCTGGAGTGGACCTTCAGCACCAGAAGAGAACTTCCTCAGATCCATTTCTACCTTCTGTTTCCTGTTTACTGAGACAGACTCAGTCTGTTTCATCTAAATGGGGTTGAATCCCCAGAGTCTCAGGATCCAGAGTTTGCAGGACGAGTCCAGTGGGACAAAGACGTCCTCACAGAAGGACGCCTCACACTTCATGTCTCCAGACTCAGGACCAATGACTCTGGGTTTTATGTGTGTGCATACTCGTCACACCTGATGGGACTAACTCTAGGAGATGCTGGCTCAACGTCACTGGTGAGTAACCCCATTCATCTTTGTTATAATGTTAAACTCTCAGGGTGTACGAGAACAGAGAAATGTTCTAGATTTTCTTTATCAGGGAAATGTCTTTGAAACAGTTTTGTTTGGTGTTTTCACAGCAGCGACACATTGGAACAAACCTGAGACTCCCAACACAGGAAGAAGAGGAAGGATTGGCCTCTACTCAGCGTTAGCACTGGTTTCTGTTCTACTTGTCTGTTGGCTGTGTGCTTCTCAACTTCAGACGACAACAGCCAGTGAAGAAGGTTCAGACTCAGGGACAGGTAACAGTTCAGCAGGTGGACCAGAAACAGTTTGACACTATCTGTTACATTAATGCTCATCTATAGACATTTCACACTCCTGCACAATAATGACTCTTTAGATCTGCAGCGCTCTGACACTTTACTTCAAGTATACTGTACATCTTATCTTTCTTTCGTTGAGAGATAAACTAAAATGACCAAATGTGATTTCTGAGAGAATCTGTACCAACCAAAATTTTCTAATGTGATTTATTTATAGGCTGGAATCTCTGCTGCATTCTGACACATATTTAACAAATATTGCACCTCCTTTGATTTGGATAAATCCATATTGCTGTTGTGTTGGATTGTTCAGCCTTAGCCTACATATGTATGTTTGTATAACGCTGTAGCTGTGAGGTCTAGAATCTATAAACAGCATTTGTTATTTACAGTATTTATCATTTACTGTAATCTTTCCTATCGGAGTTGCTCTCGGTCTCCGTTACGTTGCTTCAGTCCTGATGAAATATTTGTTCTGTTTTTTTGCACTTTGTATTGAAGTTAGACACTGTGACATGTTTTGCATAGTAAATATGTGAAGTTGTAGAAGAATGAGACAAAGAAATGTTGTTTTTAATAAGCTTTATTGGACGTCTGCAGGCAGACCTACCTGAAGTTGTTTTCATTCTGAATGCCTATTTGTTTATTGTGAGATGTTTGAAAGCCATGTTGTTTTGTACATTTACAAATAAATATTTTAATGTACAGAGTGGTGTAATGTAACTTAGAACATATACTCAAGTACTGTACTTAAGTAAGAAATGTAGGTACTTTGAGTATTTTCACATTATGCTATTTTATACTTTTACTCCACTACATTAATGTATCAGGCTCTAGAACAAATCGAATGGGGGGGCAATCATTTACCACGGGGGTCACACACTGCCGTCAACAACCACAACACAAATACCAAGGCAACTTCCATTTCAGAACATGCTGTGAAGTCTCTGGTCTTTCACACACAGCCTGTAATGAGAGCAGCAGCTACAACATATGTACATTTATTTGATTTAATCAGGAAAAAACATGACAGGATTCCTCAAAATGAACTTAATTCTCACTGGATATACAAGTAAAAAACATTTTAAACATCACATTACATTTATGAAGGATTTATTTATCATTTATTTCAGATCTGTAGATGTTTCTGCTGATGCTTCTCTGTTGTTGTCGTTCTGCACCTGTCCACCAGGTGTCCTCATTTCACATCCTGCAGTGGAGACAGTGATTGAACACTTTGTAATAATACCTGTCTCTACTGTGAAACTCACACTGCCTCAACAAACACGTGTTTCCAGTTCAATCTGCACCTTAGTCTCTATCTGTCTGTTCATATCTCACTGAAAGCTGTAACTCCTAATGTATGAAAGAAATGAAACATGTAAAGGTTTGAGTGGAGTATCAATCAGAAGATCAAAGTCTGTCTGTTCATATCTCACTGAAGCTGAAACTCCTAATGTATGAAAGAAGTGAAACATGTAAAGGTTTGAGTGGAGTATCAATCAGAAGATCAAAGTTGAGTTCACTTCTGAAATCTCTGCTATTAATGAATATAGGAGTCAATGGGGCCGTTGGTTGGTACTCCTGTTACTGCGAGGCTCACAGCTCTGCATCTGTACGTCCCTTTGATTCCACAGAGCCATTGTTGGAAAGAGGACGCCTTTTTATACGTTCTTGAGTAAAATGAAGTACAAAGACTTACAAATGTGGAAGTTAGTTTTTTATATTTTTATTCAATTTATGTTATTAATAGTTTATTTCCTAATTAATATAAAATTAAAATAATATTATAAAAATATATTAAATATTGATCAAATATGTATTATTAACAGGACAGTTTACATAAATAAAAATATCTGATAGCCTTTTTTTTTATTAAATCCCTGCAAATATCCAACCATCCTTTTACATTTAAAAGACATTTAAACATTAATTTTTTATAATTATAACCAGAAACGCTGCATGGCTGAAGGAGGCAGCGATCAGTCTGTATCCGGTGGGGCGTGCACGAGGCGGGCGTGCACGTGTGGATTATGTGGTGGTGGTGATCACACACACACACACACACACACACACACACACACACACACACACACACACACACACACACACACAGATACAAGGCCTACATTAACTCAACAAGCGCTTAGTTTTTTTTGTGTTTAAACAATCAAATTCAGTCAGAAAATACAGTCTTTATCATCGCTGCTACTGTACAAAAAAATATATACATATATATCTCGAAGATAAGCATCAACGCACCAAATACAAAAATCCTGACTCTTTACAAACCACATTTTAGATAATGGAGGAAAAAGAAAGCAACGTTTTTCTACACCTGTTCCTATTAACATATTTTACATAACTTCAGCAACAATTCAGCAACACTTGAATTTCCTCGACTCCACCTAACTAGATTGAATGCAAACATTCATTTCTTCCTACAAAGCATCTTTTCTTCTAACACAGAAGAAATAAAATGTCATAAGTGTTGAAAATATACAATCAGCACGGATAAATCCAGTCAAGGATCAATTAGTTAAAACATGGTGGATACATCTGAATCATTTCCAGTGATCTTTTAAACTGTCTTTCAAGTTTGTGTAGTGCTCACAGAATGTAATGTGATTACAGCAAACAGTGAATACATCAATAAACACTACGTATTACGCTTTGTGGTTCTTTTCATAATAGCTTCTGCATACAAATATACATTCTTCCATCATCATAGTTTTTCTGAAAGTTAAATCAGAAGATGATGAGAACCTTGGACTTTCTTGTTTTATAACATTATGCTCCAACAATTCATTTGAAGAGGGTTTCAGACTCTTTGGGTTTCTTTCTCTGAGGAACTCATCGTCTGGACATCCTCATTGATGTATCTTTTACTATGAGGATATTTACTGAGCCGAACTTTGAGGACAAAGACAGCAGCAAAGAGACACAGTAGAAATGCTGTAAGTGTCACTGTGGCGTAGATCCAGATGTTCTCCGTCTCTCTGGAAGTGGACTCTCTGTTGGTCTCTGAGTTTGGAGCTCAGCAGCAGCTGTGGAAAATACACAGTTAGTAACATCATGTTGACATGGAGAAAACCTCTTTCAGACTGAATACAACCATCACCTGCATCAGAGGTTGCATAGAGAGGTGCAGTGACGCGTCCTAAAACCCGGAAGTAAGCTGCACATGGGTACCTTCCAGCTCCCTGGGATTCCTCCATAGGATTTTGGAAAATAATAAATCATAAATCTATCGATCATAAATCAAATCGACAGATTTATGATCGATAGATTTATGATTAGAAAATATAAAAGTAGGGTAGACATGTGGAGGTTATCCGACTGAACAAAACGTGCATTTATCAAACAGGTTCGTTTTCCACAGATCTTATTTCCAGCTATTTTCCTAAATCCTCTGGAGAAATCCTGTTGTTTGTTGTCGAGGGAACTGGAAGGTACCCATGCGCAGCTTCCTTCCTGGTTTTAGGACGCGTCACTGCACTCTCTATTGACTTTGCATCTTTCTTATATTAGACTAGAGCTACTAGAGTCTGCACATTAAAGAAGTGAAGTTTGACAGTAAATGCAGCACTGAGGTTACTCACCAGTGACGTTGAGCCAGCATCTCCTAGAGTTAGTCCCATCAAGTCTGACGAGTATGTCACACACATAAAACCCAGAGTCATTGGTCCTGAGTCTGGAGACATGAAGTGTGAGGCGTCCTTCTGTGAGGACGTCTTTGTTCCCACTGGACTCGTCCTGAAACTCTGGATCCTGAGACTCTGGGGATTCAACACCTTCACGTATATTAAACAGTACTGAGTACCTGCTTCAGTAAACAGGAAACAGATGGTAGAAATGGATCTGAGGGAAGTTTTCTGTTCTGGAGCTGAAGGTCCACTCCAGGGTGATGTTCTGGTTCTCCTCTGCCTGATAGGAAGTCTGAGCCACATTCACTACAAATGTTCCTGTGGAGGAGACACAGAGGGACTCTTTAAACTGCAGCTATGTTCCGTGGAGGAGACACAGAGGGACTCTTTAAACTGCAGCTATGTTTCTGAGGAGGAGACACAGATGGACTCTTTAAACTGAAGCTATGTTCCTGTGGAGGAGACACAGAGGGACTCTTTAAACTGCAGCTATGTTCCTGTGGAGGAGATACAGAGGGACTCTTTAAACTGCAGCTATGTTCCTGTGGAGGAGACACAGAGGGACTCTTTAAACTGCAGCTATGTTCCTGTGGAGGAGACACAGAGGGACTCTTTAAACTGCAGCTATGTTCCTGTGGAGGAGACACAGAGGGACTCTTTAAACTGCAGCTATGTTTCTGTGGAGGAGACACAGAGGGACTCTTTAAACTGCAGCTATGTTCCTGTGGAGGAGACACAGGGGACTCTTTAAACTGCAGCTATGTTCCTGTGGAGGAGACACAGAGGGACTCTTTAAACTGCAGCTATGTTCCTGTGGAGGAGACACAGAGGGACTCTTTAAACTGCAGCTATGTTCCTGTGGAGGAGACACAGAGGGACTCTTTAAACTGCAGCTATGTTCCTGTGGAGGAGACACAGAGGGACTCTTTAAACTGCAGCTATGTTCCTGTGGAGGAGACACAGGGGGACTCTTTAAACTGCAGCTATGTTCCTGTGGAGGAGACACAGGGGACTCTTAAACTGCAGCTATGTTTACTGAGACAGCTTTAAAGAGACAACTACCAGAGACCAGGAGGTGAGAAAGAGGAGCTGCAGGATGATGAAGATCATCTTCTCCCTGTGAGAGGAAACACACATCAAGGGTCAGAGGTCAGACTGTAACATATTATCACGGTCTAATCTGCAGTAATGGGTTTCTGCTGCACAAGATGGTGCCAGTAGTTAATGATGAGCTCTCATGTGTTCTGGCTCCATCTTGTGGCAGAAACCCGTCACTGCAGCTTAGACCGTTTTTATTTCCTAATCTCAAAGCTGCTTGCTTGAGGAAGGAAGAGGTGAGTTTAATTAAATCCATCAGCAGCTGTTTGCTTCAGTTAGTATGTTTGGTTCCACACGTCAACAGGTAACAACACAGCATTTCACTTTAATTATTACATTATTATTATTTTGTTGCATTCAAATTATTTAAAAATCTGGAGGACAATAGATATTCATTACAATACATTACATGTAATTTGTTAGACGCTTTTATCCAAAGCATTCAGGCTGCAACAACTGGACTAGAGATGCCTGTGGTGTCCACAAAGAGGTGCACAGGACTTTCACCGTTATACATTTAAAAATATACTTGGTGACCTGGGACTACGTATTCCCTGAATATATAAATGGATAACAGTATTTCATGTTAAATAAACAATCTCTTGTGTTATACATTGAGAAAAGGCACCTCTGTCAGTGTCTACTAAATATGCACACTCTGAGAATACAAATCTTCCTAAAACAATTAAGGATGATAGATTTTTAAAGAAAACTATGAAACCAAGTTGGAGAAAATGAACTGGCTGTGTGGACCATGAAGAAGATGTAAATGTGCTCCATTTAATATAATGTAACCATCTTTGTGTACATTTTTTTCAGGGGTTACTGCTCCCGCAGACTGCGCCGCCTGCGCAAGACTCTTGGCTTCAAGATGGCAACCGACACAAGTTTGTTGGGAAGAAATAACTGTTGAAATGATTTCTGACAGCAGGTGAGTACATTCAGTACTGTGGACAATACCCACAGGTGAAGTGTCTCAGGGACACAACGACATGCTGACTGCAGTGGGACTCAACTTGCTCTCCCCTGATTCGAAGTTCAGCACACTATCCCACTGAGCCACAGCCATTGGATATTCCTATTTTATGTGACATCACATGTCTGTTGAATTGTGTTTTTCTGAGTGAACCCACCACATTATAATCCAGTACACTATTTCAGATCCTCACATTATAATCAATATAACCTTAATAAAAAATAAAGACATTAATCTGTTACCTTTTTGAGTCTTCAGTGCATTACAATCCAAACAGAGACGAGAGTCCGAAGTCTTCAGAGCTGCAGCAGTACAGGTGCAGGTGCTGAGGTGAATATGTACTGACAGACAGTGTGCAGGTCTGTTCTCTGATGCCCCTTTCACACCGCAGCGGACAAGCAGCGTGCTGCGGTGAGAACAGGAAGAGGAGCAGGTTTCCGTTCTCACGCAGCCAACAGAAAACCTGCTCGTTCTTCCTCACTACATGTGTCATCTGGTTAGTTTTACTCCTTTAGACACAATTCAACTTATTGAAATACTTTAATTAAATAAAAGTTCAATGTTTATTCTCAATAATTCAACTTCAAAAAGCGCCAAAAAGTTTTTTTATGATACATTCTTTTTAAATATCCTAAATGTAAAAGATTTAAATTATACTCCACAATTTTCTTTCCTCTCAACGTGCTTAATAAAACAACAGTTGTCCTCTTCTTCTTTGTTTTCCCTTATAGCCGGAATACTCTTCTGTACCTTCATTTCCCAGCATGCAGCTCTGTTATAAATAAAACTCACTGTTACTGGTTAGTTCCAGTTTGTCTCTTTAATCTGTGTCTCTCCTCCACAGAAATAGCTGCAGTAAAGAGTCCCTCTGTGTCTCCTCCACAGAAACATAGCTGCTATAAAGAGTCCCTCTGTGTCTCCTCCACAGGAACATAGCTGCAGCTGTGAAGTTAGACACTGTGACATGTTTTGCATAGTAATATGTGAAGTTGTAGAAGAATGAGACAAAGAAATGTTGTTTTGTACATTTAAAATAAATCTTTTGAATGTACAGAGTGGTGTAATGTAGAACATATACTCAAGTACTGTACTAAGTAGAAATGTAGGTACTTTGAGTATTTTCACATTATGCTATTTTATACTTTTACTCCACTACATTAATGTATCAGGCTCTAGAACAAATCGAATGGGGGGGGGGCAATCATTTA
>JAAOOA010003086.1:12500-22294 GCA_012861695.1 Trematomus loennbergii | reverse complement strand
AGACCTGACAGTGAACACAGAGAGAGACCTGACAGTGAACACAGAGAGAGACCTGACAGTGAACACAGAGAGAGAGACCTGACAGTGAACACAGAGAGAGAGAGACCTGACAGTGAACACAGAGAGAGACCTGACAGTGAACACAGAGAGAGAGACCTGACAGTGAACACAGAGAGAGACCTGACAGTGAACACAGAGAGAGACCTGACAGTGAACACAGAGAGAGAGACCTGACAGTGAACACAGAGAGAGACCTGACAGTGAACACAGAGAGAGACCTGACAGTGAAACAGAGAGAGAGACCTGACAGTGAACACACAGAGAGACCTGACAGTGAACACAGAGAGAGACCTGACAGTGAACACAGAGAGAGACCTGACAGTGAAACAGAGAGAGACCTGACAGTGAACACAGAGAGAGACCTGACAGTGAACACACAGAGAGAGACCTGACAGTGAACACAGAGAGAGACCTGACAGTGAACACACAGAGAGAGACCTGACAGTGAACACAGAGAGAGAGACCTGACAGTGAACACAGAGAGACCTGACAGTGAACACAGAGAGACCTGACAGTGAACACAGAGAGAGACCTGACAGTGAACACAGAGAGACCTGACAGTGAACACACAGAGAGAGAGACCTGACAGTGAACACACAGAAGAGAGAGACCTGACAGTGAACACAGAGAGAGACCTGACAGTGAACACAGAGAGAGACCTGACAGTGAACACAGAGAGAGACCTGACAGTGAACACAGAGAGAGACCTGACAGTGAACACAGAGAGAGAGACCTGACAGTGAACACAGAGAGAGACCTGACAGTGAACACAGAGAGAGACCTGACAGTGAACACAGAGAGAGACCTGACAGTGAACACAGAGAGAGACCTGACAGTGAACACAGAGAGAGAGACCTGACAGTGAACACAGAGAGACCTGACAGTGAACACAAAGAGAGAGAGAGACCTGACAGTGAACACAGAGAGAGACCTGACAGTGAACACACAGAGAGACCTGACAGTGAACACACAGAGAGAGAGAGACCTGACAGTGAACACAGAGAGAGACCTGACAGTGAACACAGAGAGAGACCTGCAGTGAACACAGAGAGAGAGACCTGACAGTGAACACACGAGAGAGAACCTGACAGTGAACACAGAGAGAGACCTGACAGTGAACACAGAGAGAGAGACCTGACAGTGAACACAGAGAGAGACCTGACAGTGAACACAGAGAGAGACCTGACAGTGAACACAGAGAGAGAGACCTGACAGTGAACACAGAGAGAGACCTGACAGTGAACACAGAGAGAGAGACCTGACAGTGAACACAGAGAGAGACCTGCAGTGAACACAGAGAGAGACCTGACAGTGAACACAGAGAGAGACCTGACAGTGAACACAGAGAGAGACTGACAGTGAACACAGAGAGAGAGACCTGACAGTGAACACACAGAGAGAGACCTGACAGTGAACACAGAGAGAGACCTGACAGTGAACACACAGAGAGAGACCTGACAGTGAACACAGAGAGAGACCTGACAGTGAACACACAGAGAGAGACCTGACAGTGAACACACAGAGAGAGAGACCTGACAGTGAACACAGAGAGAGACCTGACAGTGAACACAGAGAGAGACCTGACAGTGAACACACAGAGAGAGACCTGACAGTGAACACAGAGAGAGACCTGACAGTGAACACAGAGAGACAGACTGACAGTGAACACAGAGAGAGACCTGACAGTGAACACAGAGAGAGACCTGACAGTGAACACAGAGAGAGAGACTGACAGTGAACACAGAGAGAGACCTGACAGTGAACACAGAGAGAGAGACCTGACAGTG
Source organism: Trematomus loennbergii (assembly GCA_012861695.1). Classification (NCBI taxonomy): domain Eukaryota; kingdom Metazoa; phylum Chordata; class Actinopteri; order Perciformes; family Nototheniidae; genus Trematomus; species Trematomus loennbergii. The sequence goes on along the minus strand of JAAOOA010003086.1, from coordinate 20,447 downwards.
AACACAGAGAGAGACCTGACAGTGAACACAGAGAGAGACCTGACAGTGAAACAGAGAGAGAGACCTGACAGTGAACACAGAGAGAGACCTGACAGTGAACACAGAGAGAGACCTGACAGTGAACACAGAGAGAGAGACCTGACAGTGAACACACAGAGAGAGACCTGACAGTGAACACAGAGAGAGACCTGACAGTGAAACACAGAGAGAGACCTGACAGTGAACACAGAGAGAGACCTGACAGTGAACACAGAGAGAGACCTGACAGTGAACACAGAGAGAGACCTGACAGTGAACACAGAGAGAGACCTGACAGTGAACACAGAGAGAGAGACCTGACAGTGAACACAGAGAGAGACCTGACAGTGAACACAGAGAGAGACCTGACAGTGAACACACAGAGAGAGACCTGACAGTGAACACAGAGAGAGAGACCTGACAGTGAACACAGAGAGAGACCTGACAGTGAACACAGAGAGAGACCTGACAGTGAAACACAGAGAGAGACCTGACAGTGAACACAGAGAGAGACCTGACAGTGAACACACAGAGAGAGAGACCTGACAGTGAACACAGAGAGAGACCTGACAGTGAAAACAGAGAGACCTGACAGTGAACACAGAGAGAGAGACCTGACAGAGAACACAGAGAGACCTGACAGTGAACACAGAGAGAGAGACCTGACAGTGAACACAGAGAGACCTGACAGTGAACACAGAGAGACCTGACAGTGAACACAGAGAGAGACCTGACAGTGAACACACACGAGAGACCTGAGTTAGCAGTGTGTGTGTATTTGTTAGAGATGTTGCACGACACAGAGCTATAGCAATACTGTATGTAACTACGGTCATGCTAATAAAGCTATTGAATTGAATTGATAACAGCAGGTGATAGCGTACCTGAGAATGGAGCCCAGAGAATTCCACGCGTCCCATTTCACCTTGCCGACAAAATCCAGCATGCCGGGTTTGGGAGTGTTGCAGGGACCCTGAGAAGCCTGTAGGGGGCGGTATGGAGCCACATGGAGACATGTGATACACTGAGAGAGAAGCCTGTAGGGGGCGGTATGGAGCCACATGGAGACATGTGATACACTGAGAGAGAAGCCTGGTAGGGGGCGGTATGGAGCCACATGGAGACATGTGATACACTGAGAGAGAAGCCTGTAGGGGGCGGTATGGAGCCACATGGAGACATGTGATACACTGAGAGAGAAGCCTGTAGGGGCGGTATGGAGCCACATGGAGACATGTGATACACTGAGAGAGAAGCCTGTAGGGGGCGGTATGGAGCCACATGGAGACATGTGATACACTGAGAGAGAAGCCTGTAGGGGGCGGTATGGAGCCACATGGAGACATGTGATACACTGAGAGAGAAGCCTGTAGGGGGCGGTATGGAGCCACATGGAGACATGTGATACACTGAGAGAGAAGCCTGTAGGGGGCGGTATGGAGCCACATGGAGACATGTGATACACTGAGAGAGAAGCCTGTAGGGGGCGGTATGGAGCCACATGGAGACATGTGATACACTGAGAGAGAAGCCTGTAGGGGGCGGTATGGAGCCACATGGAGACATGTGATACACTGAGAGAGAAGCCTGTAGGGGGCGGTATGGAGCCACATGGAGACATGTGATACACTGAGAGAGAAGCCTGTAGGGGGCGGTATGGAGCCACACGGAGACATGTGATACACTGAGAGAGAAGCCTGTAGGGGGCGGTATGGAGCCACATGGAGACATGTGATACACTGAGAGAGAAGCCTGTAGGGGGCGGTATGGAGCCACATGGAGACATGTGATACACTGAGAGAGAAGCCTTTAACACAGAAGCAAGCCTGCATGCTTCTGACATCACTGCGGAACACTCGCGCTCCTATTGGCTAGCGCTCCAACACATTGTATAGAGTGGCGAAGTCCCTCCCACTTACTTCCGCCCCATGGGACCTTATTTCGGAAAAATGATGCATTGAAGTCAATGGGGAGAGAAAACTTATCTTTCGATCCCGTTTGAATTGTGCCATGAATTACACATATGATGTTTGTCAATCTTAAAAAATCATTTCCATGTAAAAAAGTCACAGTTTGTCGTGAAACTGTTGAAATATAAGACTATGAAAAATACGTAACTAGAAAGACTACAAATCCCAGAGTCGCGTAAGTGATGTCACAATTGTTTTCCTCCACCATTCAGATACCTAAGATCAGCGCCATATAGATATAATCTATCTATGGCGCTGGCTAAGATAAGATAACTTTAACAAGATGCCTGTGTGCTTAGTACCAGGTTGTTATCATACCAGCAATGAGTCTTGCTCTTCTTTTGCTTCCCTCTGATGAAAGGACCAGGAGTGGCTGATCAAGCTAGCTAGTAGCTAGCACGTTAGTTAGCATTAGCCTTGTCATTTTTATTAGCCTTAACATGAAGTAACATTGAAGTAACCCAAAATGTTAAACAGTAAGAGTAGTATTCATATTTCGTGAACCCTTTGAAGAGTACTGTCACCGGTGTGATCATTCTATAATACACCATTTAATTCCGGGGGAGAAATGCTAACGCTAACGTTAGCATCGGCGATCTTCTCTACTTCATGCTATCTGCACAAATGGTTGACATTAAACATTAAAACGACCAGGCAGTTCAGAGAGAATCAAAGGAAGGCAGGCAGCCAGCTTTGCATGACTTTCTTCAGGACGTGTTTCATTGTGGTGATAGTGAGGGTAGCCAATCGTTTTGTTGACAAGACAGTAGTGACGGCCATCTTGGTGACGTGTTGTTCTGTGAGACCAGAGATGTAGTTCATTGAGCGTTTCACACAAACAAATGTGTTACTTCACAGTTTTACCACACATTTTTTTTTTTTTGACTTGCAAAATGATCTTTTAAATTGACAAACATCATATGTGTAATTCGTGGCACAATTCAAACGGGATCGAAAGATAATCTTTCTCTCTCCATTGACTTCAATGCATAACTTTTCCGAAATAAGGTCCCATGGAGGTCCACCGGAAGGGGAGGGACTTCGCCTCTCTATGTGATAGACTAAGGGGCGGGACATCTCTAAAGCTGGTTGACCAATCAGAGCAGACTGGGCTCTGGTTTCAGACAGAGGGTGAAAAGAGGTGCTGAGCTTTTTGATCATTAGAGCACGGAGACATGTCCCAGGAGAGGAGACATGTCCCAGGAGAGGAGAGGAGACATGTCCCAGGAGAGGAGACATGTCCCAGGAGAGGAGCTAAATACTATAACAGAATACGTATCTTTAATAAAGCTCTCACCTGTTTGAACAGAGCGTAGATTTTCAGCTTGGCTTCGTTTCCCGGGTCGTTTTTTCAGCGTCGACATCTTGTTCTTCGCCTGCTCAAACTGCTCCACCGTCGCACCTGCACACACACACACACATGTGTTAATGATGAGCACTAGACTATCAGTAATACTGAATACAATGATGCATATATGGTGAACGTCACCCATCATAGGAGACCCTGCGGTGTGGAACCTCAGGCTGGGAACGGAGGAGAGTCTGCTCAAGCTGGAGACACAGAACAGCACTCAGAAATGATTCATTACACGCCATGTGTACAAGTATGTGAGGATGCACTGATCTGTCTAGTGCTGGAGCTACCACTAGAGGGCTGCTGTAGCATTGTCTAAGTTGTTGGACAGCACATATCTGGATATTACCAGCTAGATACACATCTTATTATTCCCATACCTCCACCTAAAGTATATGTGATCTCAAATGAGTTGTATGTCTCACTGTGTGGGGCTCACCAGACCTTATGTACATACAGATTCTTGTTGCAGTAATGGATAGTAGCAGCCAGTAATAGTAGATTAAACAAGTGTTAAAACTCACAAGGAGAGCCAAGGTGAGAGAAGGTAACAGTTTAAGTCATAAAGGATCATGTACAGCTTTGACAGCTAAAGTCAAGCAGCTACAGTTAGCTGTGCTAGCTGTGAACTTTGCTCCAGATTTACCTCCTTCAGTCACACCACTCATTCTGTTGCTACACTGTCAGCTTAGCCATATGACAGGTGCTAACAGGTCAAATAACAAAAATATCGTAATTTAAAAACACATTTATGATGCCTTTCTCTCATTGCTAACTAAGCTAAGCTAACTAACTAATAGCTTCACTCTTCCTAAAGTTTCATACATTACTTTGACCTCTAGATGTTAGCATTAATGCTTCAAACTCTCAGAAAACAACATCGTCATTTAGCTAATAGTAATCCTCACCTTCTTAGCTTCAGAAAGCGCAGAGGAGCGGACAGCTTCAGGGCGACGCCGGCCATTTAAAGCCGGAAAAGGGGTCCACAGTTCGGACCTGAGGAGGAAGGGAAGAGTAACTAGCTTATTAGCGTAGCCACCATGAAGCTAACAGGGCAGCTAGTGTTTACACCGCTGGCCCCGCCCACTTTCTCCTCTTCTGCTCCACTATTGGCTCAAGTAAAGCGCCAGACCTAACGTGTCCAATGAACGAAGGCTACGAGAACAAATGAACCAATTGGAGCAGACGCTTTACGAGCAAGTCCCGCCTCTGTGGCTGTGCCTGGCCAATCAGCGTTGAGGACTCACTGCTTGAAAGCCAGCTGGATATTTTAGTGCCTTTTATTGTTCAAATCAAATCAAATCAAGTTTTATTTATATAGCACATTTATAAAAGATTTTTGGTCGAGCCAAAGTGCTGTACATATAATAAAAATACCCTACAGTAAAGACACTTTACAGCAAATACAACAGCACAGTTTGTTCATTTTGTTGATTTTGACTTTTTTACCTGCAAAATAACGACTACTATAATGATAGGGTAATATTTGAATTCATTGAGACGTAAACATCCACCTAAAGTACAAAACTGGTGAAAATCGAGCTTTTTGAACCCCTATATATCATTTGATTGGCTCCATAAATACCTTTTCCCATTGACTTACATTGGGAGCGAACTGTTTTTGGTAGAAACAGCTCAATTAAAGCCCTTTAAATAAAGTAAAACGCTTAGTAAAAAGCATTACAATTGTTTATTTAACTCAAACTTAACATAGCAAGCTGTCTTGGTGTATTTAACTGATTAATAAGTTGTTTTTTTACCAAATTAAAATGACTAATGAGCTTTTTCTAGCTTATATTAGAGCTAAATATTACACATATTGTGATTATTTTCAGGTAATTATTCTCCTGGTTTGATGTTTTAAACAGTTGTAAACACATTTCTTTAAGATACATATTCACAACCCGGCCTTGTTTGTAACCTAATATAGTTTAAAACAGCTCAAAATACCCCTTTTTTCCTATGATTTTACATTAATTACCACATAAGTGAATATATTCAATGTTTGAAGTGAGGCAGCTTGGTCTATACTCTAATGGTGTATTCAGTTGTAAAAACCACATTTAATAATCAAATTTAACCAATAAATACCAGGTTTTCTTGTATAATATGAATTATGAAGATCAATGAAGAGATTTCAGCCTCAAACAATTCAACAGAAACAACCATTTTTTATGTTTTTCCAACAAAGCGGTGGTCTAAGTCGTACCCTGTAAAACAACAACGATATTTTACATCAAAATTCACATTTAACAACAAAATGCTACAAAACAAGATTTACAGACATCCATCGTGAGTCCTCAGTGTCTCTCAATGAAGCTGAGAGCAGAGGCGGTTAATCATTCATATTTAAGGCTCATATTATCAACATTAACTCAACATTAACTCACTTTTTAAATCATTTTTACCCTAAAATAAGATCTTAAATCAGGTCTCATGATCATTTTGACTTGAATTTAGACGAGTAGTTTTATGCCCAAATGTGCTGAACGACCCAATAATATCTCTGTTTTGAATGTAATTATATGTTTTTGTCACAGTAGTCAGGGTTTAGGGCAAACAGTGCAATAGTGATGTGTTTCTACGGGTGCTAAAAAGCCCCAAAAATAATGCTTTTAACATCAAAAACGTCCTGAGCTTCTTGCAGCGTTTTGTGTTTGCATGTTTTGGGTCGTTGGAGAGTGTTTGCACGTGTTGGCACCAGATGTTTCCATTTATTGTTTACGCACTTGACAAGAAGTCTAAAGTCATCTTTAACCACGTGCACATTAAAGATTGATACCTGAACCTGAAGTATAATCATTAACCGCTCCTCAGCTTCTGAACATTTGCACCACCAGCAGTGACAAACAGGACAAAGCAGTTTGAATTAGTGTGCAGAATATTACGATTTTGGCTCATAATCATCAAGTAAAGGGGAGATTATATACAACTAGTTAGTACACATGTAAAAGAAAACAAAGCTTAACTCAAGGTGTTTCAAGTCTTTACAGAAGGTGGGATTTAACGGGGAATCTCCTGTGGGAACATCTCAACGTTTGGACGCTAACGTTTATTATCACAGAGTGTATCAGTCCATCACTGTACACACACACACTCACAGAGCAATGGATTCAAACCTTGTCAGGAGACGAGGACGGATCTGTGAGGGGTTTTAAAAGCTGAGACGTCCAACGCAAACAAAAGGATATCATTTTCAGGATTTCATGGAATCAAATATCAGCTAACAGTTCAAAGAAGGGAGCTACGGAAGAGGATTAGGGACATTTTGTTTTTAGATGTGACCAAATGTGATGTGATTTGAAATTCTGATATTAAATTCAGAAATCTGAGAAGCATTTATTTCTGACTTTATGGTGAAAATCTCATAATTTTGACTTTTTTCCCATAATCTTAACATTTTTCTCAGAATTTAGAAATGTTTTCTCATAATTGTGACTTTTTTCTCCGATTTCTTTACTTTTTTCTCTTTAATAAAACAATAATTCACTTCTGGTCGAATCTAAAAATCCTACCCTCTTCCCTACATGACAGAAATGGTTTTTTTTACACTAAAATGTAATAATTTGGTGTCAAACAGCCAGACTTTACAGCAGTATGCAAACCTTACATGAAGTGATTCGTACAAACAGATAATGTAGTAAAACACATCTGTAATAATTCAGAATATGTTTTTATAGAAGTGTTTAAAAAAGCGTGTTGATGCAGATCCTCCTCTCCACCAGCAGGGGGTGCTGCTGCGCCTGAAGAGTGATTACAGGAACCTTGAATCCACCTCAGATCAGCGTTTTCTCTTAATTGCTGAAGCTAATTAAAGGAAGACTTCTTAATTGATTCCTGCTGCTGTCGTCTTAAATTCTATCTGCACATTTTCATCAGTTTGAGTCAGACCGTGCACGAGGGACGGCAGAGAGGAGAAGTACGCGGGATTTCATTTCATGTGTTTCTTATATTTTGTCCTCTTTACTCCCAAAGAGACCAATATGGAACGAGTCAAATCTCTCTTCTGGTGAACCTGAAGAGCTTTTAGTGGCGCCAATAACTTAACGTAACGTCCAGTAAAGTCCAGTAACGTAACGTCCAGTAACGTAATGTCCAATAACTTAACGTAATGTCCAGTAAAGTCCAGTAACGTAACGTCCAGTAACGTAACATCCAATAACGTAACGTAATGTCCAATAACTTAACGTAACGTCCAGTAAAGTCCAGTAACGTAACGTCCAGTAACGTAACGTCCAGTAACGTAACGTCCAATAACGTAACGTAATGTCCAATAACTTAACGTAACGTCCAGTAAAGTCCAGTAACGTAACGTCCAGTAACGTAACGTCCAATAACGTAACGTAATGTCCAATAACTTAACGTAACTTCCAGTAAAGTCCAGTAGCGTAACGTCCAGTAACGTAACGTCCAGTAACGTAACGTCCAGTAACGTAACGTCCAGTAACGTAACGTCCAGTAACGTAACGTAACGTCCAATAACTTAACGTAACGTCCAGTAACGTAACGTCCAGTAACGTAACGTCCAGTAACGTAACGTCCAGTAACGTAACGTCCAGTAACGTAACGTAATGTCCAATAACGTCCAATAACTTAACGTAACGT
>JAAOOA010003086.1:0-7500 GCA_012861695.1 Trematomus loennbergii | reverse complement strand
AGATGTATCTCTGATGTGGGGAATGTTTGTGTGGACAGGGTGAGACACATTAAAGCATCTGATGAACTCTCTGACGGCTGACCTTGTTCTCTGTGATGTTCCCAGTGTTTTCTAACCCTGATGATCTGAGAGCAGAGCGGAGAGATTACCTCTGCCTCTGTGTCGGAGCTAATGAACTCTGAAGGATCTCACACAGCAGCTGAGCTATTTGAAATGAGGTTAGCAAGGGTAATGTTTCCCCTACAGGACGCTCTGAGTCAATATGAAGAGATGCCAAACAGACAAAGAGACATACACAACTACAAAGAAATGCAAAGTGACTACATAGGGATGCATAACAACCAGAAACACACACACAAGGACCCCAAAGACACACATAAACATATTGTGTGTCTCTCACCTTGTGTGTGTCCCCCCCCTCATATTGTGTGTCCCTCATATCATGTGTCTCTCACCTTGGCGATCTGCAGGCACCAGGTGAGCAGCCACTGCCCCCCCACCTGCTCCCTGTGCAGACGCACGTAGTCCAGGAGACATCCGAAGGGCATCAGCTGAGTGACGAGCTGCACTGAGGAGGTGAGACAGATCCCCAGGAGACGACAGACGTGAGGGTGAGACACGCTGGCCATCACATACGAACCCTCCTAAAGGACACACAAAGAGACACTGAGGAGGTGAGACAGATGCAGAGGAGACGAGAGACGTGAGGGTGAGACACGCTGGCCATCTCATACGCCTCCTAAAGGACACACAAAGAGGAGGTGAGACAGGTCCCCAGGAGACGAGAGACGTGAGGGTGAGACACGCTGGCCATCACGTACGCCTCCTAAAGGACACATAAAGAGGAGGTGAGACAGATGCCCAGGAGACGAGAGACGTGAGGGTGAGACACGCTGGCCATCACATACGCCTCCTAAAGGACACATAAAGAGGAGGTGAGACAGATGCAGAGGAAACGAGAGACGTGAGGGTGAGACACGCTGGCCATCACATACGCCTCCTAAAGGACACATAAAGAGACACTGAGGAGGTGAGACAGGTCCCCAGGAGACGAGAAAGAGACACTGAGGAGGTGAGACAGGTCCCCAGGAGACGAGAAAGAGACACTGAGGAGGTGAGACAGGTCCCCAGGACACACAAAGAGACACTGAGGAGGTGAGACAGGTCCCCAGGACACACAAAGAGACACTGAGGAGGTGAGACAGGTCCCCAGGACACACAAAGAGACACTGAGAGGTGAGACAGGTCCCCAGGACACACAAAGAACACTGAGGAGGTGAGACAGGTCCCCAGGAGACGAGAAAGAGACACTGAGGAGGTGAGACAGGTCCCCAGGACACACAAAGAGACACAAAATAAAGTGAATAAATCTCACGTCCAGGATGTCTTTGTTGGCTTTAGGAGACGTTGCCTCTCTCAGAACCTTGATGGCCACCGCGATCCTCACGTTCTCTCCTTCAGGGATCCAGAGGCCCTGGTGTGAGACAGAGGGTGAGACAGAGGGTGAGAGAGACCCTGATGTGAGACAGAGGGTGAGACAGAGGTGAGAGAGACCCTGATGTGAGACAGAGGTGAGAGAGACTCTGGTGTGAGACAGAGGGTGAGACAGAGGGTGAAAGAGACCCTGATGTGAGACAGAGGGTGAGAGAGAGGATGAGAGAGACCCTGATGTGAGAAAGAGGGTGAGAGAGAGGGTGAGAGAGACCCTAATGTGAGACAGAGAGTGAGAGAGACCCTGATGTGAGACAGAGGGTGAGACAGAGGGTGAGAGAGAGGGTGAGGACTCTGATGTGAGACAGAGGGTGAGACAGAGGGTGAGAGAGAGGGTGAGAGAGAGACTCTGACATGAGACAGAGGGTGAGAGAGACCCTGATGTGAGACAGAGGGGGAGAGAGAGGGTGAGACAGACCCTGATATGAGACAGAGGGTGAGACAGAGGTGAGAGAGAGGGTGAGAGAGACTCTGATGTGAGACAGAGGGTGAGACAGACCCTGATGTGAGACAGAGGGTGAGACAGAGGGTGGAGAGAGGGTGAGAGAGACTCTGATGTGAGACAGAGGGTGAGAGACCCTGATGTGAGACAGAGGGTGAGAGAGACTCTGATGTGAGACAGAGGGTGAGACAGACCCTGATGTGAGACAGAGGGTGAGACAGAGGGTGAGAGAGAGGGTGAGAGAGACTCTGATGTGAGACAGAGGGTGAGAGAGACCCTGATGTGAGACAGAGGGTGAGAGAGACTCTGATGTGAGACAGAGGTGTGAGAGAGACTCTGATGTGAGACAGAGGTGAGAGAGACCCTGATGTGAGACGAGGGTGAGAGAGACCCTGATGTGAGACAGAGGGTGAGAGAGACTCTGATGTGAGACAGAGGGTGAGAGAGACCCTGATGTGAGACAGAGGGTGAGACAGAGGGTGAGAGAGACTCTGATGTGAGACAGAGGGTGAGAGAGACTCTGATGTGAGACAGAGGGTGAGAGAGACTCTGATGTGAGACAGAGGGTGAGAGAGACCCTGATGTGAGACAGAGGGTGAGACAGAGGGTGAGAGAGACTCTGATGTGAGACAGAGGGTGAGACAGATCCTGATGTGAGACAGAGGGTGAGAGAGACCCTGATGTGAGACAGAGGGTGAGACAGAGGGTGAGAGAGACTCTGATGTGAGACAGAGGGTGAGACAGATCCTGATGTGAGACAGAGGGTGAGAGAGACCCTGGTGTGAGACAGAGGGTGAGACAGAGGGTGAGAGAGGACCCTGATGTGAGACAGAGGGTGAGACAGAGGGTGAGAGAGACCCTGATGTGAGACAGAGGGTGAGAGAGACTCTGGTGTGAGACAGAGGGTGAGACAGAGGGTGAAAGAGACCCTGATGTGAGACAGAGGGTGAGAGAGAGGATGAGAGAGACCCTGATGTGAGAAAGAGGGTGAGAGAGAGGGTGAGAGAGACCCTAATGTGAGACAGAGAGTGAGAGAGACCCTGATGTGAGACAGAGGGTGAGACAGAGGGTGAGAGAGAGGGTGAGAGACTCTGATGTGAGACAGAGGGTGAGACAGAGGGTGAGAGAGAGGGTGAGAGAGACTCTGACATGAGACAGAGGGTGAGAGAGACCCTGAGTGAGACAGAGGGGGAGAGAGAGGTGAGACAGACCCTGATATGAGACAGAGGGTGAGACAGAGGGTGAGAGAGAGGGTGAGAGAGACTCTGATGTGAGACAGAGGGTGAGACAGACCCTGATGTGAGACAGAGGGTGAGACAGAGGGTGAGAGAGAGGGTGAGAGAGACTCTGATGTGAGACAGAGGGTGAGAGAGACCCTGATGTGAGACAGAGGGTGAGAGAGACTCTGATGTGAGACAGAGGGTGAGACAGACCCTGATGTGAGACAGAGGGTGAGACAGAGGGTGAGAGAGAGGGTGAGAGAGACTCTGATGTGAGACAGAGGGTGAGAGAGACCCTGATGTGAGACAGAGGGTGAGAGAGACTCTGATGTGAGACAGAGGGTGAGAGAGACTCTGATGTGAGACAGAGGGTGAGAGAGACCCTGATGTGAGACAGAGGGTGAGAGAGACCCTGATGTGAGACAGAGGGTGAGAGAGACTCTGATGTGAGACAGAGGGTGAGAGAGACCCTGATGTGAGACAGAGGGTGAGACAGAGGGTGAGAGAGACTCTGATGTGAGACAGAGGGTGAGAGAGACTCTGATGTGAGACAGAGGGTGAGAGAGACTCTGATGTGAGACAGAGGGTGAGAGAGACCCTGATGTGAGACAGAGGGTGAGACAGAGGGTGAGAGAGACTCTGATGTGAGACAGAGGGTGAGACAGATCCTGATGTGAGACAGAGGGTGAGAGAGACCCTGATGTGAGACAGAGGGTGAGACAGAGGGTGAGAGAGACTCTGATGTGAGACAGAGGGTGAGACAGATCCTGATGTGAGACAGAGGGTGAGAGAGACCCTGATGTGAGACAGAGGGTGAGAGAGACTCTGATGTGAGACAGAGGGTGAGACAGACCCTGATGTGAGACAGAGGGTGAGACAGAGGGTGAGAGAGAGGGTGAGAGAGACTCTGATGTGAGACAGAGGGTGAGAGAGACCCTGATGTGAGACAGAGGGTGAGAGAGACTCTGATGTGAGACAGAGGGTGAGACAGACCCTGATGTGAGACAGAGGGTGAGACAGAGGGTGAGAGAGAGGGTGAGAGAGACTCTGATGTGAGACAGAGGGTGAGAGAGACCCTGATGTGAGACAGAGGGTGAGAGAGACTCTGATGTGAGACAGAGGGTGAGAGAGACTCTGATGTGAGACAGAGGGTGAGAGAGACCCTGATGTGAGACAGAGGGTGAGAGAGACCCTGATGTGAGACAGAGGGTGAGAGAGACTCTGATGTGAGACAGAGGGTGAGAGAGACCCTGATGTGAGACAGAGGGTGAGACAGAGGGTGAGAGAGACTCTGATGTGAGACAGAGGGTGAGAGAGACTCTGATGTGAGACAGAGGGTGAGAGAGACTCTGATGTGAGACAGAGGGTGAGAGAGACCCTGATGTGAGACAGAGGGTGAGACAGAGGGTGAGAGAGACTCTGATGTGAGACAGAGGGTGAGACAGATCCTGATGTGAGACAGAGGGTGAGAGAGACCCTGATGTGAGACAGAGGGTGAGACAGAGGGTGAGAGAGACTCTGATGTGAGACAGAGGATGAGAGAGACTCTGATGTGAGACAGAGGGTGAGAGAGACCCTGATGTGAGACAGAGGGTGAGACAGAGGGTGAGAGAGACTCTGATGTGAGACAGAGGATGAGAGAGACTCTGATGTGAGACAGAGGGTGAGAGAGACCCTGATGTGAGACAGAGGGTGAGAGAGACTCTGATGTGAGACAGAGGGTGAGAGAGACCCTGATGTGAGACAGAGGGTGAGAGAGACTCTGATGTGAGACAGAGGGTGAGAGAGACCCTGATGTGAGACAGAGGGTGAGCGATAGAGAAAACACACACGTCCATGCCCCCGGGGTATCATATATATCAAAGGTCTCCTGTCACACACAATGACTAAGAATCAGATCTGTAGCATGATCTGTTTTGGTCTTCTGAGCTAAACACTGAAGAGACATGTTTTTTTAATATATTTGTATATATCTGAGACTATAATATATGCCTGAAATAGCGTGATAGGAGACCTTCCATCCAGGGTCTCTCACCTTATAGACGGTCCCGAAGGCTCCTGATCCCAGAACTCTGATCTTCTTGAACTCGGTCTCCTTCAGGATCCGGAGCAGCGCCTGGTTAGGAGCTTCACCGCTGGGAGTGAGGGGCTCCACCAGCTGGGGGGGGACACCTTAGTTTAATATACTGGACCTGAGAGCAGCTATCAAACCCCTTAGTTTAATATACTGGACCAGAGAGCAGCTATCAAACCCCTTAGTTTAATATACTGGACCTGAGAGCAGCTATCAAACCCTTAGTTTAATATACTGGACCTGAGAGCAGCTATCAAACCCTTAGTTTAATATACTGGACCTGAGAGCAGCTATCAAACCCCTTAGTTTAATATACTGGACCGAGAGCAGCTATCAAACCCCTTAGTTTAATATACTGGAGCTGAGAGCAGCTATCAAACCCCTTAGTTTAATATACTGGACCAGAGAGCAGCTATCAAACCCTTAGTTTAATATACTGGAGCTGAGAGCAGCTATCAAACCCTTAGTTTAATATACTGGACCTGAGAGCAGCTATCAAACCCCTTAGTTAATATACTGGACCTGAGAGCAGCTATCAAACCCCTTAGTTTTAATATACTGGACCAGAGAGCAGCTATCAAACCCCTTAGTTTAATAACTGGACCTGAGAGCAGCTATCAAACCCCTTAGTTTAATATACTGGACCTGAGAGCGGCTATCAAACCCCTTAGTTTAATATACTGGACCTGAGAGCAGCTATCAAACCCCTTAGTTTAATATACTGGACCTGAGAGCGGCTATCAAACCCCTTAGTTTTAATATACTGGACCAGAGCAGCTATCAAACCCTTAGTTTAATATACTGGACCAGAGAGCAGCTATCAAACCCCTTAGTTTAATATACTGGACCTGAGAGCAGCTATCAAACCCCTTAGTTTAATATACTGGACCTGAGAGCAGCTATCAAACCCCTTAGTTTAATATACTGGACCTGAGAGCAGCTATCAACCCCCTTAGTTTAATATACTGGACCTGAGAGCAGCTATCAAACCCCTTAGTTTAATATACTGGACCAGAGCAGCTATCAAACCCCTTAGTTTAATATACTGGACCTGAGAGCAGCTATCAAACCCCTTAGTTTAATATACTGGACCTGAGAGCAGCTATCAACCCCCTTAGTTTAATATACTGGACCAGAGAGCAGCTATCAAACCCTTAGTTTAATATACTGGACCAGAGAGCAGCTACTGTATCAACCCCCTTAGTTTAATATACTGGACCAGAGAGCGCTATCAAACCCCTTAGTTTAATATACTGGACCAGAGAGCAGCTATCAAACCCCTTAGTTTAATATACTGACCTGAGAGCAGCTATCAAACCCCTTAGTTAATATACTGGACCAGAGAGCAGCTATCAAACCCCTTAGTTTAATATACTGGACCTGAGAGCAGCTATCAAACCCCTTAGTTTAATATACTGGACCTGAGAGCAGCTATCAAACCACTTAGTTTAATATACTGGACCTGAGAGCAGCTATCAAACCCTTAGTTTAATATACTGGACCAGAGAGCGGCTATCAAACCCCTTAGTTTAATATACTGGACCTGAGAGCAGCTATCAACCCCTTAGTTTAATATACTGGACCTGAGAGCGGCTATCAAACCCCTTAGTTTAATATACTGGACCTGAGAGCAGCTATCAAACCCCTTAGTTTAATATACTGGACCTGAGAGCAGCTATCAAACCCCTTAGTTTAATATACTGGACCTGAGAGCAGCTATCAAACCCCTTAGTTTAATATACTGGACCTGAGAGCAGCTATCAAACCCCTTAGTTTTAATATACTGGACCTGAGAGCAGCTATCAAACCCCTTAGTTTAATATACTGGATCTGAGAGCAGCTATCAAACCCCTTAGTTTAATATATTGGACCTGAGAGCAGCTATCAAACCCCTTAGTTTAATATACTGGAGCTGAGAGCAGCTATCAAACCCTTAGTTAATATACTGGACCAGAGAGCAGCTATCAAACCCTTAGTTTAATATACTGGACCTGAGAGCAGCTATCAAACCCCTTAGTTTAATATACTGGACCAGAGAGCAGCTATCAAACCCCTTAGTTTAATATACTGGACCTGAGAGCAGCTATCAAACCCCTTAGTTTAATATACTGGACCAGAGAGCAGCTATCAAACCCTTCGTTTGATATACTGGACCTGAGAGCAGCTATCAAACCCCTTAGTTTAATATACTGGACCAGAGAGCAGCTATCAACCCCTTAGTTTAATATACTGGACCTGAGAGGCAGCTATCAAACCCCTTAGTTTAATATACT
>JAAOOA010003085.1:25000-26753 GCA_012861695.1 Trematomus loennbergii | reverse complement strand
GAGTGTGTGAGAGGAGTGTTGTGAGAGGAGTGTGTGTGTGTGAGAGTGTGTGTGTGTGAGGAGTGTTGGTGTGAGGAGTGTGTGTGAGGAGTGTGTGTGTGAGGAGTGTGTGTGAGGAGTGTGTGTGTGTGTGTGTGAGGAGTGTGTGTGAGGAGTGTGTGTGTGTGAGGAGAGTGTGTGTGAGGAGTGTGTGTGAGGAGTGTGTGTGTGTGAGGAGTGTGTGTGTGTGAGGAGTGTGTGTGAGGAGTGTGTGTGAGGAGTGTGTCTGAGGAGTGTGTGTGAGGAGTGTGTGTGTGTGTGTGTGTGTGTGTGATGATGATGATGATCATGGTCTTCCTCTCTGCAGCCACATCAACAGAAGACTCAGTTTGAGAATCCTGTGCAGGAGGCGAAGAGGAAGCTGAGCGACGACGCCCCCCCGCCCGCAGGTAACTGAGTCACACCTGGAGTCATCAGGAGGTCAGGAGGGGGTTCCTGTCACTGACTAAACATCATCACACAACACACCACACACAACACACACACACCACCCCACACACACACACACACACCACACACAAACACACACAACACACACACACACACACACACACACACACACACACACACAACACACACACACACACACACACAGTAGTACATATTTGTTTTCCCTTTAAATCCCCTGCACCTGAAACACAACCCGCTCTCTGTGCATTCTGTGTGGGTTTCTTGAGACTCCCCTGACGGTCACCCGATTCTTACTTGTAATTTTTTCTATCTATAGCCAATCAGATGTCTCCTCCATTCTAAGCCAATCACATGAGCGCGCCCCCACGAGGGTAGATTTCTTGCGTTCATGACGTAGCGCTTCATGTACGCATTGTGCGCTGTCCGGAGCTGACAGGTCCATGGAGCCTGCAGGCGCTGATCTCAGGACCGAAGGGACCGTGGGATAGTCGTCTTTATTTTACGTTATTATTATTCAAAGATAAATAAGAGAGTGTGAGATGAGACGGCAGAGAGGCTTCAGCTCCCATTATTAAATCAAAGAGGTTTAATGTTTTTATTATATTATCTCACTATAGCTATGTGGACGGTGTCAAGGTCCAATGTTCACTAAATTAATCAATAGCGGGTGAAACTAAAATACAAGATGTTTTATTTATATATTATTATTAATAATAATATAAAATATTGTATTTGCGTGCATTACCTGTTCGGAAAGTGGCGCTGTACTGAGAGTGGCGATTTATTTGTAATTATATAATTTATAATACTTGTAATGATGGTGCGTTCACACCGGACGAGATGCGAATAATCGCTCGAGTTTCACGCGGCTGTCAGCTGTGTTTCCTCGCCTCCTTGATCTGAGTCAGCTTCTCGAGCCGTATCTGGCCGTGCAAACACTTGTACTGTATGCGGAGCAGGGGGGGACTGGCCATCGGGACGTACCGAAGCGGGCCGGTCGGGCCACTCGATCGGCCCGCTTCGATCGGCCCACTTCGATCGGCCCACTTCGATCGGGCCACTTCGATCGGCCCACTTCGATCGGCCCACTTCGATCGGCCCACTTCGATCGGCCCACTCCGATCGGCCCACTTCGGTCGGCCCGCTCGATCGGCCCGCTTCGATCGGCCCACTTCGATCGGCCCACTTCGATCGGCCCACTTCGATCGGCCCACTTCGATCGGCCCACTCTTCGGTCGGGCCCACTTCGATCGGCCCACTCCGATCGGCCCACAGAGCGACAGAGGTCCACCGTGTCCCCGCA
>JAAOOA010003085.1:12500-22500 GCA_012861695.1 Trematomus loennbergii | reverse complement strand
CCACTCTCTATATATATATATATATATATATATATATATATATATATATATATATATATATCAATAGAGTATCTAAAGAATACACAATATAAAAAATGGAGAAAGATATCTCTCTGACACACATACATAAGTACGGGAGAGGATTGGGGCCACAAGTAGAAAACCTTTTTAAGATCTCAATAAAACTTTACAGTTCTGAGAAAAAGTCAAATGAGAAAAAATTGAATTATAAGAAAAAAGTGAAATTCTGAGAAAAAGTCATAATTTTTAGTAAAAAGGCAAATTTTAAGAAAAAAGTCAAATTATTAGAAAAAAGTCAAATTATAAGAAAAAAGTCAAATTATTAGAAAAAAGTCAAATTATAAGAAAAAAGTCAAATTATTAGAAAAAGTCAAATAATTAGAAAAAAAGTCAAAATTATTAAAAGTCAAATTATTAGTAAAAAGTCAAATTATTAGAAAAAAGTCAAATTATAAGAAAAAAGTCAAATTATTAGAAAAAAGTCAAATAATTAGACAAAAAGTCAAATTATTAGTAAAAAGTCAAATTATTAGAAAAAAAGTCAAATTATAAGAAAAAAGTCAATTATAAGAAAAAAGTCAAATTATAAGAAAAAAGTCGAATAATGAGAAAAAAGTCAAATTATTAGAAAAAGTCAAATTATTAGAAAAAAAGTCAAATTATTAGAAAAAAGTCAAATTATAAGAAAAAAGTCAAATAATGAGAAAAAAGTCAAATTATTAGAAAAAAGTCCAAATAATGAGAAAAAAGTCAAATAATGAGAAAAAAGTCTAAATCCGAAAAACAAACTGAAATAAATCCCAGAACTGTCGGATCACATGACATCACATCACATCACATGACATCACATCACATCACATTCGTCTTGCTTGCCCCACATGTAATCCTCTTGCGTGGATATGGGAGGGTCCTGTGAACAGACTGCAATGCAATTATGCAAATCACTTTCTGATGACACGTACAGTGTTGTGTTGTAGGGGGAGGAACTCCATTTCTCTCTGTCTCATCGCTTCTATCTCTCTCTATCACACACACACACACACACACACACACACACACTCTCTAATATAACTCACTCCTCTCCTCTAAAGTTGCCCCGTTTACATTGTGCAGCTCCGCGGAGAAAATGAAAAGTTTACCTTGAAATGTCAGGGAGGATTTATCTCTGCGGCGAGACAAAAATATAGACGTGTGTGTGACTGTGTGTGTGTGTGTGTGTGTGTGTGTGTGTGTGTGCAGTGAGTGACTTGCTGTCAGACACGTCGTCACTGAGTGTGTGTGTTGTTATGATAGAGACAGATGGTAATTTGTGAGCAAGAGTTTCAGATTCTCCTCACATCTCAGGCTCACACACACACACACACACACACACACACACTCACACACACACGCAGTCACAGAACATATGCTGCTCGTTTATAGAATGGTTGCCACTTGAACTGCACAGTATTTAGAGAAAAGGCTGTGATGGACTTTGACTGCAGAGTTTGGACAAAACACACGATTTCACTATTGAATAAAAATACAAATAAAAACTCCCTGTGTTCCTCAGATGACTCTGGGCTGTTGCTGAGGGTCTTCACTCGGGACCCCTCCCAGCTGCAGGGCTCCATCCTGCAGACGGCTCTGAGGAAGAGTCCCAACGGATTTGGATTCACCATCATCGGAGGAGACCGACCCGAAGAGTTCCTGCAGGTGAAGAACGTCCTGCATGAGGGACCGGCAGCACACGACAACAGGATCGCATCAGGTACACACACACACACACACACACACACACACCACCACACACACACACACCACACCACACACACACACACGGAGGAAACAGCAAACAGCCTCTGGTGTCAGTGGAGCTGATCTAAAAATAGCCCGTCAATAAAACACACGTCCAGTTGATGGCCGACAAACAGATTTAATGTGCGGTCGTATATTATTCATTATTAGCTTCCTGTCTGCAGCTCCGTGCGTGCGTGCGTGTGTGCGTGCGTGAAGTGCTGCAGAACTCACATTACTTCACAACCACTGCTGAGGATCTGCAGGTCCAGTAATTATTTTCAGAGTTCCCCCCCCCCCATGAGATCGAGGCTAATTGATTAAACCACAAAATGAAAGTCGTTAGTTTCTCTGCAGACGCTGAGCCTTCAACACGTCCTCTCTGCAGGAGGATTATTCCTGCAGAGAGGAACGATTCTCAGACTGCAAATTGGAAATATGATTTTGTGCATGGTTAATTATTGGGTTAGTCATTAGGAACAGAGTTGAGAGACCAGAGAGCAGAGACCAGAGAGCAGAGAGCAGAGAGCAGAGAGCAGAGAGCAGAGAGCAGAGAGCAGAGAGCAGAGAGCAGAGACCAGAGAGCAGAGAGCAGAGACCAGAGACCAGAGACCAGAGACCAGAGAGCAGAGAGCAGAGAGCAGAGAGCAGAGAGCAGAGAGCAGAGAGCAGAGACCAGAGACCAGAGACCAGAGACCAGAGAGCAGAGAGCAGAGAGCAGAGAGCAGAGAGCAGAGACCAGAGACCAGAGAGAGCAGAGAGAGCAGAGAGAGCAGAGAGCAGAGACAGAGACCAGAGAGCAGAGAGCAGAGAGCGCAGAGAGCGCAGAGAGCGCAGAGAGCGCAGAGAGCGCAGAGAGCGCAGAGAGCGCAGAGAGCGCAGAGAGCGCAGAGAGCGCAGAGAGCGCAGAGAGCGCAGAGAGCGCAGAGAGCGCAGAGAGCGCAGAGAGCGCAGAGAGCAGAGAGCAGAGAGCAAGAGCAGAGAGCAGAGAGCAGAGAGCAGAGACCAGAGACCAGAGAGCGCAGAGAGCGCAGAGAGCGCAGAGAGAGCAGAGAGAGCAGAGAGAGCAGAGAGAGCAGAGAGCAGAGAGAGCAGAGAGAGCAGAGAGAGCAGAGAGAGCAGAGAGAGCAGAGAGAGCAGAGAGAGCAGAGAGAGCAGAGAGAGCAGAGAGAGCAGAGAGAGCAGAGAGAGCAGAGAGCAGAGAGAGCAGAGAGCAGAGAGCAGAGAGCAGAGAGCAGAGAGCAGAGACTAGAGACTAGAGACTAGAGACTAGAGACTAGAGACTAGAGACTAGAGACTAGAGACTAGAGACTAGAGACTAGAGACTAGAGAGCAGAGACTAGAGAGCGCAGAGCGCAGAGCGCAGAGACCAGAGACCAGAGACCAGAGACTAGAGACCAGAGACTAGAGACTAGAGAGCAGAGAGCAGAGAGCAGAGAGCAGAGAGCAGAGACTAGAGACTAGAGACTAGAGACTAGAGACTAGAGACTAGAGACTAGAGACTAGAGAGCGCAGAGACTAGAGACTAGAGACCAGAGACCGCAGAGACCGCAGAGACCGCAGAGACCGCAGAGAGCGCAGAGAGCGCAGAGAGCGCAGAGAGAGCGCAGAGACTAGAGACTAGAGACTAGAGAGCAGAGACTAGAGACTAGAGACCAGAGACCAGAGACCAGAGACCAGAGACCAGAGACTAGAGACTAGAGACTAGAGACTAGAGACTAGAGAGCAGAGAGACTAGAGACTAGAGACAGAGACCGCAGAGACCGCAGAGACCGCAGAGACCGCAGAGAGAGCAGAGAGCAGAGAGCAGAGAGCGCAGAGAGCGCAGAGAGCGCAGAGAGCGCAGAGAGCGCAGAGAGCGCAGAGAGCGCAGAGAGCGCAGAGAGCGCAGAGAGCGCAGAGAGCGCAGAGAGCGCAGAGACTAGAGACTAGAGAGCAGAGACTAGAGACTAGAGAGCAGAGAGCAGAGAGCAGAGAGCAGAGAGCAGAGACTAGAGACTAGAGACTAGAGACTAGAGACTAGAGACTAGAGAGCGTAGAGACCAGAGACCGCAGAGACCGCAGAGAGCAGAGAGCGCAGAGAGCGCAGAGAGCGCAGAGAGCGCAGAGAGCGCAGAGAGCGCAGAGAGCGCAGAGACTAGAGAGCAGAGACTAGAGACTAGAGACTAGAGAGCAGAGAGCAGAGACTAGAGACCAGAGAGCAGAGAGCAGAGACTAGAGACTAGAGAGCAGAGAGCAGAGACTAGAGACTAGAGACTAGAGCGCAGAGAGCGCAGAGACTAGAGACTAGAGAGCAGAGAGCAGAGACTAGAGACTAGAGACTAGAGCGCAGAGAGCGCAGAGACTAGAGACTAGAGAGCAGAGACTAGAGACTAGAGACTAGAGAGCAGAGAGCAGAGACTAGAGACCAGAGAGCAGAGAGCAGAGACTAGAGACTAGAGAGCAGAGAGCAGAGACTAGAGACTAGAGACTAGAGCGCAGAGAGCGCAGAGACTAGAGACTAGAGAGCAGAGAGCAGAGACTAGAGACTAGAGACTAGAGAGCAGAGAGCAGAGACTAGAGACCAGAGAGGTGTTGATCGGGTAGCAAACTGCAGAGAGACGGGGAGGGAGAGAGAGAGAGGAGCTTTTCTACACATATACGTCTCAAAACCAAATGGCATTATCTCAAATGTGTAATTTCAATCAAGGTGACGCAGTGTTTCAAAGGAAAGGATACAAAAGACAAAATCATGGAGACTGGAGTTTTCATTAAAAAACACCTCAGGAGACTTTAGGAGATGAAAATGGTACATTTCCAAGAAAGTAATCACACATTTGTTAGATTCAATAAAACATGTGAGGACTTTAATATCAGAATAAATGTCTTTCATTTCTGACAAACTGCACATTCTTCATCATTCAGAGTAATGTGTTCTATTCTTATTGAACACGCTTTTTTGTATATTCATATTTCTTATCTTGTATCTCCTTTGTACAGCTTCCCTCCTCTTATTGTTAATATGCAGCATAATGCGCCTTATAGAGTTCCTTATTTAAACCTGCATTTCATCAACTGGATTCAGGTTCTGAAAAAGAGAGAAGCAAAGAGAGCTGGTTTTTAGTGTGCAACTCCACGTGTTGTGTCCTCAAACAATGGTTCAAATTCAGAGAAATAGTCAAATTCTGAGTGAAAGTCAAATTATAAGAAAAAAGTCCAATTCTGGGGAAAATGAGAAATTCTGAGAAAAATCTAAATATAAGAAAAAAGTCAAAATGAGAGAAAAAGTCAAATTCTGGGAAAAGTCAGATTTATAAAAAAAAAGTCAAAATTATGAAAAAAAGTCAAATTATAAGAAAAAAGTCAAAATTATAAGAAAAAAGTCAAAATTATAAGAAAAAATTATAAGAAAATTATAAGAAAAAAGTCAAAATTATGAGAAAAAAGTCAAAATTATGAGAAAAAAGTCAAATTATAAGAAAAAAGTCAAATTATAAGAAAAAAATCAAAATGATGAGAAAAAAGTCAAATTATAAGAAAAAAGTCAAAATTATGAGAAAAAAGTCAAATTATAAGAAAAAAGTCAAAATTATGAGAAAAAAGTCAAATTATAAGAAAATTATAAGAAAAAAGTCAAAAATTATAAGAAAAAAGTCAAAATATTGAGAAAAAAGTCAAAATTATGAGAAAAAAGTCAAATTATAAGAAAAAAGTCAAAATTATGAGAAAAAAGTCAAATTATAAGAAAAAAGTCAAAATTATGAGAAAAAAGTCAAATTATAAGAAAATTATAAGAAAAAAGTCAAAATTATGAGAAAAAAGTCAAATTATAAGAAAATTATAAGAAAAAAGTCAAAATTATAAGAAAAAAGTCAAAATATTGAGAAAAAAGTCAAAATTATAAGAAAAAAGTCAAATTCTGGGAAAAGTCAGATTTATAAGAAAAAAAGGCAAATTCAGTCAAGTTCATTCTGATGTTTCTCAAAGTTCATTCTGATGCTTCTCAGAGATCATTCTGATGTTCTCAAAGTTCATTCTGATGTTCTCAGAGTTCATTCTGATGTTTCTCAGAGTTCATTCTGATGTTTCTCAGAGATCATTCTGATGTTTCTCAGAGATCATTCTGATGTTTCTCAGAGTTCATTCTGATGTTTCTCAGAGATCATTCTGATGTTTCTCAGAGTTCATTCTGATGTTTCTCAGAGATCATTCTGATGTTTCTCAAAGTTCATTCTGATGCTTCTCAGAGATCATTCTGATGTTTCTCAAAGTTCATTCTGATGTTTCTCAGAGTTCATTCTGATGTTTCTCAGAGTTCATTCTGATGATTCTCAGAGATCATTCTGATGTTTCTCAGAGTTCATTCAGATGTTTCTCAGAGTTCATTCTGATGTTTCTCAGAGATCATTCTGATGTTTCTCAGAGTTCATTCTGATGTTCTCAGAGTTCATTCTGATGTTTCTCAGAGATCATTCTGATGTTTCTCAGAGTTCATTCTGATGTTTCTCAGAGTTCATTCTGATGTTTCTCAGAGTTCATTCTGATGTTTCTCAGAGTTCATTCTGATGTTTCTCAGAGATCATTCTGATGTTTCTCAGAGTTCATTCTGATGTTTCTCAGAGTTCATTCTGATGTTTCTCAGAGATCATTCTGATGTTTCTCAGAGTCATTCTGATGTTCTCAGAGTTCATTCTGATGTTTCTCAGAGTTCATTCTGATGTTTCTCAGAGTTCATTCTGATGTTTCTCAGAGTTCATTCTGATGTTTCTCAGAGTTCATTCTGATGTTTCTCAGAGTTCATTCTGATGTTTCTCAGAGTTCATTCTGATGTTTCTCAGAGTTCATTCTGATGTTTCTCAGAGTTCATTCTGATGTTCTCAGAGATCATTCTGATGTTTCTCAGAGATCATTCTGATGTTTCTCAGATGTCTAATGTCTCTCCTCCTCCTCCTCCAGGGGACGTTATCGTGGACATTAACGGCTCGTGCGTCCTGGGGAAGACTCACGCTGACGTGGTGCAGATGTTCCAGTCCATCCCCATAAACCAGTTTGTGGAACTGGTTCTGTGTCGAGGATACCCCCTGCCACTGGACTCCAGTCATAATGAGGAGACACCCGGGGTCTCAACGCCTCCAAGGACCCCTGCAGCTCCTCAGAGATGGCAAAGGTACATCCTTTACTCAAGTAGAAGTACAGATACTCGTGTTTAAAATACTCCGGGAAAATGGTAAATGGACTGTACTTATATAGCGCTTTATCCAGTCTTTACGACCCCTCAAAGCGCTTTAAATACTACCAGTCATTCATACAGAGCAGAAGTAGAAGTACTGACTGTGTGTGTTCAACATGTAAGAAGTAGAAAGTACAGGTATTAGTGTTCAACATGTAAGAAGTAGAAAGTACAGGTATTTGTGTTCAACATGTAAGAAGTAGAAAGTTCAGGTATTTGGGTTCAACATGTAAGAAGTAGAAAGTACAGGTATTTGTGTTCAACATGTAAGAAGTAGAAAGTACAGGTATTTGTGTTCAACATGTAAGAAGTAGAAAGTACAGGTATTTGTGTTCAACATGTAAGAAGTAGAAAGTCCAGGTATTTGTGTCAACATGTTAGAAGTAGAAAGTACAGGTATTTGTGTTCAACATGTGAGAAGTAGAAAGTACAGGTATTTGGGTTCAACATGTGAGAAGTAGAAAGTACAGGTATTTGTGTTCAACATGTAAGAAGTAGAAAGTACAGGTATTTGTGTTCAACGTGTAAGAAGTAGAAAGTACAGGTATTTGGGTTCAACATGTAAGAAGTAGAAAGTACAGGTATTTGTGTTCAACATGTAAGAAGTAGAAAGTTCAGGTATTTGGGTTCAACATGTAAGAAGTAGAAAGTACAGGTATTTGTGTTCAACATGTAAGAAGTAGAAAGTACAGGTATTTGTGTTCAAAATGTAAGAAGTAGAAAGTACAGGTATTTGTGTTCAACATGTAAGAAGTAGAAAGTACAGGTATTTGGGTTCAAATGTAAGAAGTAGAAAGTACAGGTATTTGTGTTCAACATGTAAGAAGTAGAAAGTACAGGTATTTGTGTTCAACATGTAAGAAGTAGAAAGTACAGGTATTTGTGTTCAACATGTAAGAAGTAGAAAGTCCAGGTATTTGTGTTCAACATGTTAGAAGTAGAAAGTACAGGTATTTGTGTTCAACATGTGAGAAGTAGAAAGTACAGGTATTTGGGTTCAACATGTGAGAAGTAGAAAGTACAGGTATTTGTGTTCAACATGTAAGAAGTAGAAAGTACAGGTATTTGTGTTCAACATGTAAGAAGTAGAAAGTACAGGTATTTGTGTTCAACGTGTAAGAAGTAGAAAGTACAGGTATTTGTGTTCAACATGTAAGAAGTAGAAAGTACAGGTATTGTGTTCAACATGTAAGAAGTAGAAAGTACAGGTATTTGTGTTCAACATGTAAGAAGTAGAAAGTACAGGTTTGTGTTCAACGTGTAAGAAGTAGAAAGTACAGGTATTTGGGTTCAACATGTGAGAAGTAGAAAGTACAGGTATTGTGTTCAACATGTAAGAAGTAGAAAGTACAGGTATTTGGTTCAACGTGTAAGAAGTAGAAAGTACAGGTATTTGGGTTCAACATGTAAGAAGTAGAAAGTACAGGTATTTGTGTTCAACATGTAAGAAGTAGAAAGTTCAGGTATTTGGGTTCAACATGTAAGAAGTAGAAAGTACAGGTATTTGTGTTCAACATGTAAGAAGTAGAAAGTACAGGTATTTGTGTTCAAAATGTAAGAAGTAGAAAGTACAGGTATTTGTGTTCAACATGTAAGAAGTAGAAAGTACAGGTATTTGGGTTCAAAATGTAAGAAGTAGAAAGTACAGGTATTTGTGTTCAACATGTAAGAAGTAGAAAGTACAGGTATTTGTGTTCAACATGTAAGAAGTAGAAAGTACAGGTATTTGTGTTCAACATGTAAGAAGTAGAAAGTCCAGGTATTTGTGTTCAACATGTAAGAAGTAGAAAGTACAGGTATTTGTGTTCAACATGTGAGAAGTAGAAAGTACAGGTATTTGTGTTCAACGTGTAAGAAGTAGAAAGTACAGGTATTTGGGTTCAACATGTAAGAAGTAGAAAGTACAGGTATTTGTGTTCAACATGTAAGAAGTAGAAAGTACAGGTATTTGTGTTCAACGTGTAAGAAGTAGAAAGTACAGGTATTTGGGTTCAACATGTAAGAAGTAGAAAGTGCAGGTATTTGTGTTCAACATGTAAGAAGTAGAAAGTACAGGTATTTGTGTTCAAAATGTAAGAAGTAGAAAGTACAGGTATTTGTGTTCAACATGTAAGAAGTAGAAAGTACAGGTATTTGGGTTCAACATGTAAGAAGTAGAAAGTACAGGTATTTGTGTTCAACATGTAAGAAGTAGAAAGTACAGGTATTTGTGTTCAACATGTAAGAAGTAGAAAGTACAGGTATTTGGGTTCAACATGTAAGAAGTAGAAAGTACAGGTATTTGGGTTCAACATGTAAGAAGTCAAAGTAAAAAGTAAGTATTGGAGTAAAGTACTGATACCAGAAATATGTACTGAAGTACAGTTACAAAGTATTTGTACTCCACTACTTTTACCTCTGGTTACAGTAACTGGGGTATAGATAGATATGCAATATAATATCGTCTCCCATCTTGGATATGGTGTCCGTTGTGTTCTCGTGTCATGTTGTGTTTAAGTACCTACAGATCATACCTCCTTCTGATCGAGTCCTCCACTTCTCCCCCTCTCTCCTCACAGGATCACAAAGCCGTCCCAGATGGAGGCTCCCTCCCCAGGCAGGTGGCAGCCGTTCCTCCATGATTAACGGAGGACGAAACCACCATCATCTTCATCATCTTCCTCATCATCATCCTCTTCCTCAGGGTCCGGATCCCACTCTTCTTCAGCCAGAGTTGCTCAGCGTCCTCCTGATAAAAGGTCAGAGACAACTTTAATGTCAGTCTTTCAGGTTGTGTAACAGAGACATCGAAATACCGTTTCCAGAGGAATACAAATATATATACAAATATGTATACAAATATGTATACAAATATATATACAAATATGTATACAAATATGTATACAAATATGTATACAAATATGTATACAAATATATATACAAATATGTATACAAATATATATACAAATATGTATACAAATATGTATACAAAATGTATACAAATATGTATACAAA
>JAAOOA010003085.1:2500-7500 GCA_012861695.1 Trematomus loennbergii | reverse complement strand
CAGGAATTTGTTTAATAAATCATATTTTGGACAAACTAAAGAACACCTCAGTGCTGCACACCACCCTCACCTCAGTGCTGCACACCACCCTCACCTCAGTGCTGCACACCACCCTCACCTCAGTGCTGCACACCACCCTCACCTCAGTGCTGCACACCACCCTCAGCTGCTTCATTCAAACATAGAATGCATTTATGTAAATGTTCCTGCTCTGCACTGAGGTGATACTCCTGTAATAAGTCACTTTTCCTTCCTCCTCCTCTTCCTCCTCTTCCTCCTCCTCCTCCTCTTCCTCCCTGCAGTGCACGGTGTCGCAGCCCCCCCCTCAGAGACAGGAAGTGATCAATAACTCTGAGATCCTTCAGGGTCCAGAGGAGGCTCTCAACCCGCCGATGTTCCCCCTAAACCCCACCAGCTCCCCCGTGTCATCGTCCCCCAAACCAGACGCCTCGGAGCTGTACCTGCGCTCCAGAGCTCTGCTGGAGAGCAAGCGTGAGTTATAACAACTTATATTTATATTATTATAATATTATTATCATCATTACTGCAGACCTGCGTTCAGACTCAGGCTTTATGGCTCAGGGAATGGGACCGTAGTCTGCAGCACCTCACATTATAAAGATCACACACACAGAATGAATGCACAGAAACGGCATGTTAAAGTCTTAAAGTCATAACAAAAGGCTGAGTGAGTTCTTCCACTGCTGTGTGGTCCATTAGAGCCCCCCGACAGAGCATGAGACTATCAGTATGATCAACAGTAACTGAAGGAAAGTGCATTCAAATCAGGTCATGGTTGATCCAGCTGTATATCAGTGTTTCATTGAATTGTGCCTTTAAGATGTGTCTTCGTGCTAATTGACCCCCCCCCCTCCTCTCTGCAGCGGCTCATACAAAGGACCTGGATGTTTTCATCAAGAGGAACCAGGAGTCAGGATTTGGATTCAGAGTCCTCGGAGGAGAAGGGCCCGACCAGCCGGTACGTCCCACAAACTAGTGTTAAATTCGTTGACTAAAACGATGACGAAATATGTTCGTCAACAACCTTTATTTCCATGACGATGACGAGACGATGACGAGACGATGACGAGACCATGACGAGACATGACGAGACGAGACCATGACGAGACCATGACGAGACCATGACGAGACCATGACGAGACAATGACGAGACCATGACGAGACCATGACGGACCATGACGAGACCATGAAGAGACGAGACCATGACGAGACCATGACCATGACGAGACCATGACGAGACCATGAGAGACCATGACCATGACGAGACCATGACGAGACCATGACCATGACGAGACCATGACGAGACCATGGCGAGACCATGACGAGACCATGACCATGACGAGACCATGGCGAGACCATGACGGGACCATGACGAGACCATGACCATGACGAGACCATGACGAGACCATGGCGAGACCATGACGAGACCATGACCATGACGAGACCATGGCGAGACCATGACGGGACCATGACCATGGCGAGACCATGACGAGACCATGACGAGACCATGACCATGACGAGACCATGACGAGACCATGACGAGACCATGACCATGGCGAGACCATGACGAGACCATGACGAGACCATGACCATGACGAGACCATGACGAGACCATGGCGAGAGACCATGACGAGACCATGACCATGACGAGACCATGGCGAGACCATGACGGGACCATGACCATGGCGAGACCATGACGAGACCATGACGAGACCATGACCATGACGAGACCATGACGAGACCATGACGAGACCATGACCATGGCGAGACCATGACGAGACCATGACCAGACCATGACCATGGCGAGACCATGACGAGACCATGACGAGACCATGACCATGACGAGACCATGACGAGACCATGACGAGACCATGACCATGGCGAGACCATGACGAGACCATGACGAGACCATGACCATGGCGAGACCATGACGAGACCATGACGAGACCATGACCATGACGAGACCATGACGAGACCATGACGAGACCATGACGAGACCATGACCATGACGAGACCATGGCGAGACCATGACGAGACCATGACCATGACGAGACCATGACGAGACCATGGCGAGACCATGACCATGACGAGACCATGACCATGACGAGACCATGGCGAGACCATGACGAGACCATGACCATGACGAGACCATGACAGGACCATGACGAGACCATGACGGGACCATGACGGACCATGACGAGACCATGACCATGACGAGACCATGACGAGACCATGACGAGACCATGACGAGACCATGACGAGACCATGACCAGACCATGACCATGGCGAGACCATGACGAGACCATGACGAGACCATGACCATGACGAGACCATGACGAGACCATGACGAGACCATGACCATGGCGAGACCATGACGAGACCATGACGAGACCATGACCATGGCGAGACCATGACGAGACCATGACGAGACCATGACCATGACGAGACCATGACGGACCATGACGAGACCATGACGAGACCATGACCATGACGAGACCATGGCGAGACCATGACGAGACCATGACCATGACGAGACCATGACGAGACCATGGCGAGACCATGACCATGACGAGACCATGACCATGACGAGACCATGGCGAGACCATGACGAGACCATGACCATGACGAGACCATGACAGGACCATGACGAGACCATGACGGGACCATGACGAGACCATGACGAGACCATGACCATGACGAGACCATGACGAGACCATGACGGGACCATGACGAGACCATGACCATGACGAGACCATGGCGAGACCATGACGAGACCATGACCATGACGAGACCATGACAGGACCATGACGAGACCATGACGGGACCATGACGAGACCATGACGAGACCATGACCATGACGAGACCATGACGAGACCATGACGAGACCATGACGAGACCATGACCATGACGAGACCATGACGAGACCATGACGAGACCATGACCATGACGAGACCATGGCGAGACCATGACGGGACCATGACCATGGCGAGACCATGACGAGACCATGACGAGACCATGACCATGACGAGACCATGACGAGACCATGACGAGACCATGACCATGGCGAGACCATGACGAGACCATGACCAGACCATGACCATGGCGAGACCATGACGAGACCATGACGAGACCATGACCATGACGAGACCATGACGAGACCATGACGAGACCATGACCATGGCGAGACCATGACGAGACCATGACGAGACCATGACCATGGCGAGACCATGACGAGACCATGACGAGACATGACCATGACGAGACCATGACGGACCATGACGAGACCATGACGAGACCATGACCATGACGAGACCATGGCGAGACCATGACGAGACCATGACCATGACGAGACCATGACGAGACCATGGCGAGACCATGACCATGACGAGACCATGACCATGACGAGACCATGGCGAGACCATGACGAGACCATGACCATGACGAGACCATGACAGGACCATGACGAGACCATGACGGGACCATGACGAGACCATGACGAGACCATGACCATGACGAGACCATGACGAGACCATGACGAGACCATGACGAGACCATGACGAGACCATGACCAGACCATGACCATGGCGAGACCATGACGAGACCATGACGAGACCATGACCATGACGAGACCATGACGAGACCATGACGAGACCATGACCATGGCGAGACCATGACGAGACCATGACGAGACCATGACCATGGCGAGACCATGACGAGACCATGACGAGACCATGACCATGACGAGACCATGACGAGACCATGACGAGACCATGACGAGACCATGACCATGACGAGACCATGGCGAGACCATGACCATGACGAGACCATGACGAGACCATGGCGAGACCATGACCATGACGAGACCATGACCATGACGAGACCATGGCGAGACCATGACGAGACCATGACCATGACGAGACCATGACAGGACCATGACGAGACCATGACGGGACCATGACGAGACCATGACGAGACCATGACCATGACGAGACCATGACGAGACCATGACGGGACCATGACGAGACCATGACCATGACGAGACCATGGCGAGACCATGACGAGACCATGACCATGACGAGACCATGACAGGACCATGACGAGACCATGACGGACCATGACGAGACCATGACGAGACCATGACCATGACGAGACCATGACGAGACCATGACGAGACCATGACGAGACCATGACGAGACGGCACCGACGTCAGTAAACAATAACTGTGACGGAATGCAATATCGTTGACGAAAAAGGACGAGACGAAAATGTACTTTACTAAATAAAAACGTGGCCAAAATGTCTCTGGCAGCGGCCACTGAACTGTCAGGAAGACTCGGATCTAAAGAACCTTATTTATCAGAAAGGAAAATGGCAACAACAGGGCTTGGGAGCAGTGGTCGCGTTAACCGAATATCCCCCCCCCCCCCGTCAGCGCGAGTGAGTGACGAGTTGGGTACAGCAGACCCGTCGGGTAATAATGGATTATGACGGTCATTTTACGTCAAAAGTAACGCCACCACTTCTTGGGAGAAAGAAACGAGGCGATATTTGGGCCCATTTTCACTGCAATGAGGCGGAGAAACAAAGAGAATGCATTGTTTTATCAGAAGGGAAGCAATGTGGCCATACACAGCTGGTAACAACACAAACCTGAACACTCTCTGCAAAGCTGACCAGATACTCTGCAAACCTGACCAGATACTCTGCAAACCTGACCAGATACTCTGCAAAGCTGACCAGATACTCTGCTAAGCTGCTCTCTCAATCATTCAACCTGTGGTTTTCCTCAAATAAGGACTAGATATCATCTTATTGTAAAATAAGTTTGACTAAAATGACAAATGATTGGTTTTGGCTAGACTAGTTAGACTGAAATGTTCTATATAATCTGATGACTAAAAAAGACTCAAATGTCAACAGTTTTCTTTGACAACAAGTAGACTAAAATAGTTTTCTTTGACTAAAATAAGACGAAAATA
>JAAOOA010003084.1:0-26359 GCA_012861695.1 Trematomus loennbergii | reverse complement strand
ATAAAGTCGTAACTTTGAGAATGAAGTCAAGTCGTAACTTTGTGAATGAAGTCGTAACTTTGAGAATAAAGTCGTAACTTTGAGAATAAAGTCGTAACTTTGAGAATTTGAGAATAAAGTCGTAATTTTGTGAATGAAGTCGTAACTTTGAGATGAAGTCGTAACTTTGTGAATGAAGTCGTAACTTTGAGAATGAAGTCGTAACTTTGAAATAAGTCGTAATTTTGAGAATAAAGTTGTAACTTTGTGAATGAAGTCGTAACTTTGTGAATGAAGTCGTAACTTTGAGAATAAATTCGTAACTTTGAGAATGTAGTCGTAACTTTGAGAATGAAGTTGTAACTTTGTGAATAAAGTCGTAACTTGAGAATGAAGTCGTAACTTTGAGAATGAAGTCAAGTTGTAACTTTGTGAATAAAGTCGTAACTTTGAGAATGAAAGTCGTAACTTTGAGAATGAAGTCAAGTTGTAACTTTGTGAATGAAGTCGTAACTTTGTGAATAAAGTCGTAACTTTGAGAATGAAGTCAAGGCGGAACTTTGAGAATTAAGTCAAGTCTTAACTTTGAGAATTAAGTCAAGTCGTAACTTTGAGAATAAGTCGTAACTTTGAGATGAATGAAGTCATAACTTTGAGAATAAAGTCGTAATTTTAGAAGAGTAGAAATAAACAATACTGGAATTTAAACATCTTAAAATAGAATTAAACAGCATTCAAATGAATGAATTATTAATACGATCATGAGTAATATTTGATTTTAATTGCTGACGTTATTACATTTAAAAGTTTTGATTTGGTTTATCAATTTTTTATTTAAAGTTTATTCTATTTTCTGTTTTGTATTATTTTACTTTCTGATGTTTTTCTTGTAGAGTAGTAAGAGAGGATCAGGCTCTGTTCTGATTGGTGGTCTGTTGTCAGGACCAGGCTCTGTTCTGATTGGTGGTCTGTTGTCAGGACCAGGCTCTGTTCTGATTGGTGTCTGTTGTCAGGACCTCTGTTCTGATTGGTGGTCTGTTGTCAGGACCAGGCTCTGTTCTGATTGGTGGTCTGTTGTCAGGACCCAGGCTCTGTTCTGATTGGTGGTCTGTTGTCAGGACCAGGCTCTGTTCTGATTGGTGGTCTCAGGATCAGGTATGGGCCCCACCATCCAGATCGGGAGGAGACCGTCATCACCGTGGACGCTAAGCATGCTGGGAAAGGTAAAGTCACGTGTAAGGTGTCGACCCCCGACGGCGCCGAGCTGGACGTGGACGTCGTGGAAAACGCAGACGGGACATTCGATATCTACTACACAGCGCCGGAGCCCGGGAAGTACGTGATCACCATCCGGTTCGGAGGCGAGAACATCCCGAACAGCCCTTCCACGTGGTGGTGAGTCCAGAGAGTGACTTTGAGAATAAGATAAAGCCAGACGTTTGTGATTAAAGTCTTAACTTTGAGAATAAAGTCGTAGAAAGTCGTAACTTTGAGAATAAAGTCGTAGAAAGTCGTAACTTTGAGAATAAAGTTGTAAAAAGTCTTAACTTTGAAAACAAAGTCGTAAAAAGTCGTAACTTTGTGAATAAAGTCGTAAAAAGTCGTAACTTTAGTAATAAAAGTCAGACCGTACCTGTGTCCACACACGTCATTATTATTCTAATAGTCTGACCCCTAAACACACAGTGAAAGTCTGATTACAACACTAACAGCGTTTGTGCATGGAGGTGTGTGTGTGTGTTTTTTATTTTTGTATTGCGTGTGTTTTGTTTGTGTTTTAAAGCCTGTACCTTGTTTCCTGTCAGGCGTGTGGCCCCGCCCCTAATAGAGGAGCCCTGTGATTCGCTGCAGTTCAGCCCCCCCTGGGTATACCTGTTACCGTCATATCATATATTTATTTATAATAATTGATATTCCTTTATATTTATATATCTGCTCCTCTGCTTCACACTGTCCTCTCCGCCGGCTGCAGATCAATAACGACCCAGATTCAGATCCAGTTATAGATCGGGGTCAGCATGGCTGCATGACGCATGACTGCTGCTGGGGGCGGGCGGGGTCATCATGTGCAAACAAAGTAAACAAGGCTGTTGTCACTTAGTAAGAGAAAAGACACAGCTTCAAGTTTAATCTATGACAAAGAAGCTTTTCTTCACATTTATATTTATTTATTTAATTGGTATTTAATTTTCTATTTAAAGGGGACCTATCATGCCAAATGCACTTGTGTACGTCTTTTCTACATGAATATGTGTCCCGGTGTTCCAGGGAACTCACCAAGTGTCAGAAAACACAACCCTCTCTATTTTCCTCCATACCCAAATCTCTAAAAAAGGGGCTGCAACGGATCTGATAAAAACTGATCCAGATTTGAACACTGTCCTGACGTCAGGACGGTGGCGCTACGGCTATTGGGCCAACTCCACCAATCAGGAGGAGACAGCCACGGCCATTGCCGTTCTAAAGCGCTGGAGACGCTGTAGTACATATGCCAGGCCTGTAGGTGGTGCTGTTCTCACAGAATCAGCCCTTGCAAAAACAGAGGTAATTGCAAGGGCGTTGGTATTTTGAAAAGAAAAAAGTATAAATATTTCTTACATAGTATGGTCCTACACTATATTATTATAATATAGCATGATAGGTCCACTTTAATTTCTTTTTTCTTCTTTTTTTCTTTCTTTTGTTTAATTTAATATATTTAATTTTTCTTTATTTTTCTTTCTTTTCTTTAATCTTATTTAAGTTTACAATATTATGTTACAGCTTAAACGTTGTTTCCGTTATGACCCAGTTAGAAAGGTATATTCTCACTGGTGCCGCCGGCCTCTGATGCTCTCTCTGCTTCCTGCTGTGCTTCCTCTTCCTCCTCCTCCTCCTCCTCCTCCTCCTCCTCCTCCTCCTCCTCCTCCTCCTCTTCCTCTCTGGATGTTTAATAGACCACACTAACCCCCCTCTGTGTTCCAGGCCACCGATGACCCGACCCCCCCCGCCTCGATGGATCCGATGCTCCGCCCCTTCAGCCTCGTCATCCCCTTCACGGTTCAGAAAGAAGAGATCACCGGTAAGAGATGCACGCTTTGATTCATATATTATCTGTACATATGACTCTTTATATAGAGTTGGATGTTCAAGGATCAGTCTGGGGTTATAATATGTTCCTTCAACCAAAGAAGGATCAGTCTGGGTATAATATGTTCCCTTCAACCAAAGAAGGATCAGTATTTTCCTGAAAAAGCTAAGTCACTGTAGTTGTACTTTAAATAAATATGGGGGAAGTAGTGCATTTGTGAGGGACTATTTCCTGCAGCGGATGAATCCACATGTGGTGCGTTGACTCAGAAACAGGTTTAACCCATACGAGGAATTTGACTTGGTGTACATACACAGTAAAACAACAGTTAGTTAACTATTTTAAGAAAACTACATTAACATTTAAATGTTGTACGGGTGGAAACTAGCTCAAAGCTCAAATCCGGCATGTTTACGTTTTTAAAGCATTATTTGTTTGAAATGTTCATCAATGTGCTCTGTCCCTCTTCAAATAAACCATTAAATTAAATTAAAAATTAAAAAATATAGTCAAATATAGCAGTATTTATATTGAATATGGTTGAAGTAAATTGGTATCAAATATGTGTAGTACTCAGTGTGTTTGGGATCAATCTAAATGAACCACAGTGTGTTTGTTCATAGTTTAATAATTAGTAGCATGGCCATGTGGTCTAAGGAGACGTTTTAAGGCTGCAGTTTCTAAAGCGTTCGAATTCCACTTCCTCCCAATGTTTTGCACATTTCCCTAAATTCTTTAACGAAATCTCCAGTTTTGAAGGTGTTTAAACATCTGGTCCCAGCGATGCTCTTTGAGCCAACGACCAGTCTGTAGTACAAACTTCAATCATATTCAATGTAAATACTGCTATATTTAAAAAACAATTAAAATGTCAAATAGTTTTCTATCTGTGTTTTTAATATTTGTTTTATTTGAATGTATGCACCATGACACCAAGTCAAATTCCTCATATGTGTTACCTACCTGGTGATAAACCTGATTCTGATTCTGAATCTGAATCTCAGAACTATCTCTGAGGATTATATATACCTGTGTGTTCCTGCAGGAGAGGTGCGGATGCCCTCCGGTCGCACCGCCTGTCCTCACATCACCGACAACAAGGACGGCACGGTGACGGTGAAATACTCCCCGACAGAGAGGGGTCTGCACGAGATGGACATCAAATATGATGGAAACCACATCCCAGGTCACCACATTACATATTTACTTTGTAGGTGTTGTATAATATTAATATAACAGTTTCCAACAAGAACGGTAGAAGACGGGGAAAATGCACGAGACATACTCGTATTAATTTAAAAAACATAACAGGTCAGAGAAAGAGCAGGACACATACTTGCACTTCAAAATAAAAGCATTTCCTTTTAAACATTTCACCCTTAACTTTTGTCAACAAGCAAATAAACAATGATTTGACTGCCTAAAAGAAAGAAGTTCCAACAGTCGGGCCGCAGTAAGTTCAAGTCTGTGTTGTGAACGAATAGCAAAGTGTCTGCAAACGGGTGGAAACTCAGAGAAATAGACATGATCTGAATGTTGTCTATCGTAATAAGGATTCAAGCGTCTTTGAGCATTAGGAAAAGTATTATTATTATGATCAATTTCTCTTTTTTGGCAACGAATAGTAGAGTATCATCAGCAGCTTAACAATCAGAGAAATAGACATTATTAAGGCGCTAAATGTTGTCTATCATAATTAAGTTGAATCAATTTCTCAGTTCTAATAATAACGTATCTTCTGCAAACAGCTTGACAAATATGACGAAGAAACGGACATCTTTTTAAACCCCTGGCTCTCTATCGGTTTATAATATTAAAGTTTGTCTTCTGTTTCAGGAAGTCCTCTCCAGTTCTACGTGGACGCCATAAACAGCGGTCATGTGACGGCGTTCGGCCCCGGCTGACTCACGGCACTGTGAGCAGAGCGGCGACTTTCACCATCGTTACTAAAGACGCCGGAGAAGGTAGGAACACCGGACTCTTAAATATGACTATATGTAGAGTATTATGTGCAGCCCTAACCCTGGTGCGTGTCCCCGCAGGAGGTCTGTCTCTGGCGGTGGAGGGTCCGTCCAAAGCAGAGATCAGCTGTCAGGACAATAAGGACGGCACCTGCACCGTGTCCTACCTCCCCACCGTGCCCGGAGACTACAACATCATCGTGAAGTTTGACGACAAACACATCCCCGGCAGCCCCTTCACCGCCAAGATCACCGGTACGGAAACACACTGATTGATCTAACTGTACATTCTCCATGCAAGGTTTTAAATGTGTTTCCTGTTTTGTGTCCAGGCGATGACTCCATGAGGATGTCTCAGCTGAACGTGGGCACGGCGTCAGACGTTTCTCTGAAGATCACGGAGACCGACCTCAGCAGTCTGACGGCGAGTATCACAGCGCCGTCCGGACACGAAGAGCCGTGCGTCCTGAAGAGGCTTCCCAACAGACACATCGGTCAGTGGATCCACAACCTTAGACACTCAAGACATAACAAGATATCACTAAATAGAAACACAGACACACTTATTATATTGTTCAACAGTATAAGAGCCAGAATACTTGCGTCTAAAGAATGACAGAATCCCACAGGTTATAGACACTTCTTTTTAGTTTACACAGCACTATACCTTTGGACCTTTACAATCACATGTACAAGACCCTACTCTAATCATGGTACAAAGGTCTCACGAGCATGATCATATAATATAGATTTGATCTACAGCGTCACGTTCAGACTGAGAGGCTACATGTTCCTAGCTCGTGGTTTTATTGACAAACTTAAATTGACGGGTATACAAGTGGCAATGATCTAATGAACACAGCACAAAGGACCGAATGGGTGCTGGTTAAACAAAGCATACACGCTTTATAAATTGCAGTGAACTCTAAAGTTACCTAGTTTTCAGCACATTAAGCTAACGTTGTTGCTCAATAAATGCTATCTATATATATTGTGTTTTACTTTTGCTTCCTCAGGCCTCCTCATATTCTCCACAGCAGGCATCTGAACATATGGAATTGCTGATTTATTGATTGAATTTTGAGGTTTAGACAACTTTGTAACACCTACAGTGTTCCAAGTCCAAAATGACCGCCATAGGAAATGAATGGGTAACTCTAAATGATGTTCATCCCATGAATTTTTACTTTTGAATATATCTTGAGTGTGTCTTCTTTGTATATTCACTGCAGTGTTTCATGAAAACCAGTAGTCTGAGACGCTGTTTCTTTATCGATCCATCCACCTCCGCAGGGATCTCGTTCACGCCGAAGGAAGTGGGCGAGCACGTGGTGAGCGTGAAGAAGAGTGGGAAGCATGTGACCAACAGTCCCTTCAAGATCATGGTCGGACAGTCGGAGATCGGAGACGCCAGCAAAGTGAAAGTGTTCGGGGAGGGGCTGATGGAGGGTCACACCTTCGAGATGGCCGAGTTCATCGTGGACACCAGGAACGCAGGTACTTGATGGAAACTTCTGGATCAATGGAGACTCAGAGAGACACAGGGAGAGCAGGAACTCTGATGGAAACACTGAGGGTTTATTTAGAGTTAACGGCCAGAGAATTCACAAAACATGTGCTGTGTTTCTGAAGATCTCCAGACCCATGTATTGAGCTGTGAGAGAAGAATCAACATGTTGCATAACAAGATGAAGCCCTGTACCCTCTATCAGCTGACCCCAACAGGAGGAGCAGAGAGACTCTGAGAGCAGCGAGGGCAGACTGATCAACTGGTCAAAGTTATGGGCCTAGGAAAATATTTCCCCAATTGATATCCTCTCTTTCTCCCAGGTTACGGGGGTCTGGGTCTCTCCATCGAGGGTCCCAGTAAAGTGGACATTAACTGTGAGGACGTGGAGGACGGGACGTGTAAAGTCACCTACTGTCCCACCGAGCCCGGGAACTACATCATCAACATCAAGTTCGCCGACCAACACGTGCCAGGTAGGAACCCATGGAACACATATATTGAAGATAATAAATAAAGCGTATGTAACCGTATGTACCGTAACCGTGTGGTTCACATCATGATGGTGGTTGGCAGCATCTTTCAAAGCCTACATTTTGTTGCTGTTTTTAAAGGTTGTGCTCAACTTATACCTGTACGTTTTGGCAAACATTCCCCTTTCATGTCTTTTAAGGTTGTGATCTGCATGAAAGTAGTGATGCAACTGCTACGTTTCTTATTTTGTATTTGCGCTATGGTTTTAGTAATTAGTTTTATTACTTAAAGTTATTGGTTTACAAACATTACCCCACCTTTTTGGGAAAGTGTTTCTTTAAGTTGTGTGCTGCATTTTGCGTTTGTATTTATATGTTTAGAATGATCTGTTTGTTTGTTTTTTGCCTACTTTTGGGTATCTTCTGTGTAAGTCTGTGTGAGTTAACATCACGTGTTTGTGTCTGTGTGAGTTAACATCACGTGTTTGTGTCTGTGTGAGTTAACATCACGTGTTTGTGTCTGTGTGAGTTAACATCACGTGTTTGTGTCTGTGTGAGTTAACATCACGTGTTTGTGTCTGTGTGAGTTAACATCACGTGTTTGTGTCTGTGTGAGTTAACATCACGTGTTTGTGTCCCAACAGGAAGTCCGTTCACGGTGAAGGTGTTCGGCGAGGGCCGGATGAAGGAGAGCATCACGAGGAGGCGTCAGGCGCCGAGCATCGCCACCGTGGGAAGCACCTGCGATCTGAACCTGAAGATACCAGGTGAGACCTTCCTCTTCCTCTTTCTCCTCCTCCTCTTCCTCCTCTTCACCTCCTTCACTGTTTATACAATACAATACAGCACTTTAAAACCTCCAGAGCAAAGTGCTGTGCAGTCAAATAAACAAACTGAAAACACACAGCTCAGCTCACACACCATAAAACACTCTAAAAGCAAACCGTGAGGAGGCCTGTCTGCAGATCATTCTTATGGTAAATATGGAGTTCCCCAAGGCTCAAGCCTGGGCCCACTACCTTCTTGTTTTATATGATTTACTTCTACATGTTATGAAGCACAAACAGAATAATAATGTTCATTTTAATACAGAACTCTATTAAGCTTTAAAAATGCTCAAACATTTTATTTTTAAGAATCCTGGACATTTGAAAAACCTGGCCAATTTCATCCTTTTGCAAATGACTCTCAACTCTCTTCATCTGTCGATCCTTGCGGCTCTACGGGTTTACAAACTCAAGTAACCCTGTACATACAGAGATACTAAGCATTGGAGAATATCTTTTAAAGACTGTTAAAACTTTAATACAGCAGTAAACGTCAAGGGTTTATAAGGGGGGGGGGGGTGTCCGGTGCCTTGCTCAGGGGAACCACGGCAGGGCCCAGGAGGAGAACTGGGACCTCTCCAAGAACGGTCCTTCACTGTTTCCCCTTCCCTCCTCCCTCTTCCTCCCCTCGCTGGTCTTTAGGGAACTGGTTCCACATGGTGTCGGCTCAGGAGCGTCTCACCACACCTTCACGAGGAGCAGCCACACCTACACCCGCACGGAGAGGACGGAGATCAGAGAGACGAGGGCGGGGGACGAAGCGGGAGGTGAGGGTGGAGGAGAGCCGGCAGGTGGAGGATCCGTACAGGGACTCCGTGTTCGGAGACTTCCTGGGGAGGGAGAGTCTGAGCGGGTTCAACAACAACAGCAGCAGCCGCCAGGCACAGCTGCAGGACGGTGTGTGTGTGTGCCGACCCGTGTTGGCACCGTGTGGGGACCTGGGTGTGTGTCGACCCGTGTATGGCACCGTGTGGGGACCTGTGTGTGTGCCGACCCGTGTATGGCACCGTGTGGGGACCTGTGTGTGTGCCGACCCGTGTATGGCACCGTGTGGGGACCTGTGTGTGTGCCGACCCGTGTATGGCACCATGTGGGGACCTGTGTGTGTGTGTTTCTAACTCACTGATACCTGAAACAGGTTTTCAGTTTTGCAGACATGAATAATTGTTTTACTTTAAGAG
This sequence comes from Trematomus loennbergii, assembly GCA_012861695.1. Lineage (NCBI taxonomy): Eukaryota > Metazoa > Chordata > Actinopteri > Perciformes > Nototheniidae > Trematomus > Trematomus loennbergii. The sequence goes on along the minus strand of JAAOOA010003084.1, from coordinate 17,361 downwards.
AGTTTAACTCTGTGTTGATGCATGTACTTAATATCACTGTGTTTGGTTTCTGTGTTTTTGGTATCTTTCACCAGAAAAAGCTTTTATTTTTGAAAAACTTTATGCATTCTGTAAGAAAATGTGAAGTCAAATTCATTACTCAACATTATTGGTCATTTATTCTAATACCACAGTGCATATATTTGTTCTTTGTATTTTCTCACGTTGGATGATGTTTTTTGTATTTTTGTGTAAAACCCTGTGAACATTGACCAAAAGTGTATATATATAAGTCCATAGTGACAAATGATGCTAATATTGATAAATTCCATGCAATAAGGAATGATTGCCAGTTAAACAAAATGAAATACTAATTTGCATGATATTTGGATGTTTTTGGCATCTTGGTTCTGATAACCCTAACAGTGTCTTTAGACCTCACCCCACCTGATGCATTATTCTCTTTACCCTCTACAGGTGAGGCGAGCAACCAGGAGATGACGGCTCAGGTGACGAGTCCCGGAGGAAAGACGGAGGACGCGGACATCCGGGGGGAAGACAGCGCCTACAGCGTGCGCTTCATCCCGCAGGAGATGGGCGCGCACACCGTGAACGTGAAGTACCGGAACCAGCACGTCCCCGGGAGCCCCTTCCAGTTCACTGTGGGGCCACTGGGGGAGGGGGGGGGCACAAGGTCCGGGCGGGGGCACCGGGCTGGAGCGGGGTGTCGCCGGGACCCCAGGTGAGATCAGATATACTGTAGTTTAGTTTATAATACACTGTAGTTTGGTTTATAATACACTGTAGTTTGGTTTATAATACACTGTAATTTATAATATAATACACTGTAGTTTGAAATATAATACCCTGTAGTTTAGTTTATAATACACTGTAGTTTGAAATATAATACCCTGTAGTTTAGTTTATAATACACTGTAGTTTATAATATAATACCCTGTAGTTTAGTTTATAATACACTGTAGTTTATAATATAATACACTGTAGTTTATAATATAATACACTGTAGTTTATAATATAATACCCTGTAGTTTAGTTTATAATACACTGTAGTTTATAATATAATACACTGTAGTTTATAATATAATACACTGTAGTTTATAATATAATACCCTGTAATTTATAATATAATACCCTGTAGTTTATAATATAATACCCTGTAGTTTATAATATAATACCCTGTAGTTTATAATATAATACACTGTAATTTATAATATAATACACTGTAGTTTGAAATATAATACCCTGTAGTTTAGTTTATAATACACTGTAGTTTATAATATAATACCCTGTAGTTTAGTTTATAATACACTGTAGTTTATAATATAATACCCTGTAGTTTATAATATAATACCCTGTAGTTTATAATATAATACCCTGTAGTTTATAATATAATACCCTGTAGTTTATAATATAATACCCTGTAGTTTATAATATAATACCCTGTAGTTTATAATATAATACCCTGTAGTTTATAATATAATACCCTGTAGTTTATAATATAATTCACTGTAGTTTATAATATAATAGACTGTAGTTTATAATATAATACCCTGTAGTTTATAATATAATACCCTGTAGTTTTATAATATATACCCTGTAGTTTATAATATAATACCCTGTAGTTTTAGTTTATAATACCCTGTGTTTTAGTTTATAATACACTGTAGTTTAGTTTATAATACACTGTAGTTTATAATATAATACCCTGTAGTTTGAAATATAATACCCTGTAGTTTAGTTTATAATACACTGTAGTTTAGTTTATAATACACTGTAGTTTTATAATATAATACCCTGTAGTTTGAAATATAATACCCTGTAGTTTAGTTTATAATACACTGTAGTTTATAATATAATACACTGTAGTTTGAAATATAATACCCTGTAGTTTATATATAATACCCTGTAGTTTATAATATAATACCCTGTAGTTTGAAATATAATACCCTGTAGTTTATAATATAATACCCTGTAGTTTATAATATAATACCCTGTAGTTTATAATATAATACCCTGTAGTTTATAATATAATAGACTGTAGTTTATAATATAATACCCTGTAGTTTATAATATAATACCCTGTAGTTTATAATATAATACCCTGTAGTTTAGTTATAATACCTGTAGTTTATAATATAATCACTGTAATTTATAATATATACCCTGTAGTTTTAATATAATACCCTGTAATTTATAATATATACCCTGTAGTTTTAAATATAATACCCTGTAGTTTATAATATAATACCCTGTAGTTTATAATATAATACCCTGTAGTTTGAAATATAATACCCTGTAGTTTATAATATAATACCCTGTAGTTTGAAATATAAACCCTGTAGTTTATAATATAATACCCTGTAGTTTATAATATAATACCCTGTAGTTTATAATATAATACCCTGTAGTTTACGATAAGATAAGAGTACTTGGAAGAAGGCTTTATTTTGGTCCAAATGTGACTCGTTTTCTTGCAGGTTTTTGATGCATACTCTTTATTTTCAGATCCGAATCCGAATGACTTTATTCGTCCCGTAACGGGGAAATGTACATTACTACAACAGCAGAAATATAATGCATTGCCCAGGCGTGGATATTCAGAATCAGATACCTTTATTCGTCTTAATTGCACACAGTTTTTTATCTACAGGCATTGTTATTGCACTTCATGGGTATTACATTATATGTATTTGACAGTTTGACAGTTAAGATAATCAGATGACTTAAGATATGTTGTCTTTGTGCAGCTGAGTTCAGTATCTGGACCCGAGAGGCCGGAGCTGGAGGTCTGTCCATCGCAGTGGAGGGACCGAGCAAAGCAGAGATCACCTTCGAGGACAGGAAGGACGGATCCTGTGGCGTCGCGTACGTGGTTCAGGAACCTGGTGAGACTCTAAAACAAACGTTAGCTTTTTAAGAAAATGGTGGAGATGATCCTGCTGATCTGTACCTTCTCTCTGCAGGTGACTATGAGGTCTCCATTAAGTTTAACGATGAACACATCCCAGACTCTCCGTTCATCGTCCCGATCGCCACGCTGTCCGACGACGCTCGCCGCCTCTCCATCACCAGCCTGCAGGTGGGAACAATTACCTTCATTAAAGGTCTCCTATTATACCATTTTTAGGTATTCTCAGATATATATAAACATGTCTCTGAAGTGTTTTGCTCAAAATACCAAACAGATCATTCTAGCCTCATCCCCCTCTATTCCAGCTGTTACTAAAGAGATGATTCTGGGTCAGTAGCTTTAAGAAAAAAGCCCACATTTTAGTAATGTGGTCATGACGCAGCAAATCTGGATCAGCTCCGTTTTTCCCCCGTTTTTAGAGATGTGGGTACGGAGGAAAAGAGAGAGGGGTTTATTTCCTGACACTTTGAGAGTCTCCTGACACACCGGGGACACACCGGGGACACACCGGGGACACACCGGGGACACATGGTGACACACCGGGGACACACCGGGACACACCGGGACACACCGGGGACACACGGGGGACACATGGTGAAGTACAGAAGACATCACTTAGTGAGTCTCCTGACACACCGGGGACACATGGTGATGTAGAAAAGACATCAAACGTGCATTTTGCATGATAGGAAACCTTTAATTCAAATAAAACAACCAGCTTCAGTAATTGAAGTTAAACAATGTATTAATTGTTGTGTTTATTCCCAGGATGGGTCTGAAGGTGGGTCAGGAGGCGTCCTTCGCTGTGCAACTGAACGGAGTGAGAGGCCTGATCGATGCTAAGATCCACACGCCGTCCGGAGCCATCGAGGAGTGCTTCATCACGGAGCTGGACAACGGTAACACACACTCTGTCATCAACTAGAGTTACATCTGTCCTGTGGAAGGATTTTATGTACAAACATGGAAGCCAAAAGGTTGGGTTAGGCAAAGATTCATAATAATGTTTCCCGTGGAGTTCCACAAGGCTCTTATCTAGGTCCTTTTCTTTTCTATGTCAAGTTGTCTTAAAATATGGCGATCCTCAAGGCACAAGCCCGGTCCCACTCGTTTTTTAAGTTTAATATGAGTTATTTCTCCCTGTCATGAAAACATGAACAAAATAATTATGTTCATTTCTATGCCGATGACACCCAACTCTACTGAGCTTGAGATTTGTATGATGTATCTTCATGACTTAAAAAACCTGAATGTGACATCTACAGGACCCAAGATTCCTGTATTAAATCTAGACAAACAGCGATTTGCAGAACTCTATTTAGCTTTTGATTTGTATGATTCAAGCCTTCTTTACGGCTTTAAAAACTGAAATGATGATGTCTACAGAACCCAAAATGTCCTGCGATGTAACCTCGACATACAGAGATCTCAACAATTGGAGAGAATACCTTTCAGAACTATTTAAAAACTGAACACTTTATGCAAAACATGTAACCAATGTGGGCTGATTGACTATTGATGGACTCCACAGACCAGCACGCTATCCGGTTCATCCCGAGGGAAAACGGAGTTCATTCTATCTACGTTCGTTTTCAACGGCAGCCACGTTCCCGGCAGTCCGTTTAAGATCCAGTGGGAGAGCAAGGACAGGTCGGAGATCCCGGCATGGTGTCCGCCTTCGGGCCGGACTGGAGGGAGGAACCACAGGTAAACACAACGAGTAAACACCTTCTAAAACACTCATTTCAAATGCAACACATTCTGCCTCTGTCATAACTCTCTGTGATCTGCTCTGTCTGGAAGAGAACTCTCTGCTCTCTGATAACTGGACTCAAACTCACATTTTATATTCAATGGAATATTTCACATTCCATTCCTCACACACTTAATGTATATATAATGTCCTGCTTTATTTTTTGTTTACTGGAAATGTATATTTTCTACTTTTTTTAATGCTATTTTTTTTCTATTTGAGACGTTTACATTTAGGATTGTTTATTTCTAGTCTTTTAATTTCTCCAATGCACAACGCCTTGTCTTTTGAAGCTGCTGCAACGCAAATTTCACACATTGGGATCAATAAGTACTTTTGATCTTATCTTTATCTTATCTCATCTTAATGAGTATATGGCTAACTACAGGGTATTATATTATAAACTACAGGGTATTATTATAAACTACAGGGTATTATATTATAAACTACAGTCTATTATATTATAAACTACAGTGAATTATATTATAAACTACAGGGTATTATATTATAAACTGTCTATTATATTATAAACTACAGTGAATTATATTATAAACTACAGGGTATTATATTATAAACTACAGGGTATTATATTATAAACTACAGGGTATTATATTATAAACTACAGTCTATTATATTATAAACTACAGTGAATTATATTATAAACTACAGGTATTATATTATAAACTACAGTCTATTATATTATAAACTACAGTGAATTATATTATAACTAAAGTGAATTATATTATAAACTACAGGGTATTATATTATAAACTACAGTGAATTATATTATAAACTACAGGGTATTATATTATAAACTAAAGTGTATTATATTATAAACTACAGTGAATTATATTATAAACTACAGGGTATTATATTATAAACTAAAGTGTATTATATTATAACTACAGTGAATTATATTATAAACTACAGGGTATTATATTATAAACTACAGGGTATTATATTATAAACTAAAGTGTATTATATTATAAACTACAGGGTATTATATTATAACTACAGGGTATTATATTATAAACTACAGGGTATTATATTATAAACTACAGTGAATTATATTATAAACTACAGTGAATTATATTATAAACTACAGTGAATTTATTATAAACTACAGTCTATTATATTATAAACTACAGTGAATTATATTATAAACTACAGGGTATTATATTATAAACTACAGTCTATTATATTATAAACTACAGTGAATTATATTATAAACTACAGGGTATTATATTATAAACTACAGTCTATTATATTATAAACTACAGTGAATTATATTATAAACTACAGTCTATTATATTATAACTAAAGTGAATTATATTATAAACTACAGTCTATTATATTATAAACTACAGTGATTATATTATAAACTACAGTCTATTATATTATAAACTACAGTGAATTATATTATAAACTAAAGTCTATTATATTATAAACTACAGTCTATTATATTATAAACTACAGGGTACTACATTTCAAAGTGGAGGGCTGTGCAGACATCTTCTTATCATATCTTATCTTACGTTTCCTCGCTGCGTGATAAATAAAGAAATGCGAAATGAAAATTAAGCTTTTGCATCAAAGATCGTATCTTCTGACGTGTCTTTGTTCAGGCGTGGCGTCAGAGTTCGTGGTGAACACGGTTAACGCCGGCGCCGGAGCGCTGTCGGTGACCATCGATGGACCGTCGAAGGTGAAGATGGACTGCCTGGAGAGCACTGAGGGGTACAAGGTGTCCTACACCCCCATGGCTCCTGGGAACTACCTCATCTCTATCAAATACGGCGGACCCCAGCACATCGTGGGCAGCCCCTTCAAGGCCAAAGTCTCGGGTGGGTTGTGTTCGGGTATCCTGGTAACCTTGAACTTTGGCTCATTGGAAGAGTTCTTGAATCTTCCATTGATTGCAGGGATGGGAATCAGGAGTTAGCGTTAGGGGAAACTAGTTCCTGTTGAGATGGTTGAGGTTAGTTTTTCAAAGTCAAAGTCAACTTTATTGTCAATCTCCAAATATGTTTGTACACACAGAAAGATCGAAATACTGTTTCCCACGGTCCCGAGGTAGAAAATAACACATTAACACACCATAAAAACTCTTCGTCATGACTTCAAACTAACATCATGGCGGAGAGGAGGGAAAAACTGTCCAAATGGCGACTTCATTTTCACGAGAAACATCTTCCTTGTACTCTCTGTAAAATGAACATTTCATATAAGTTGAGAACATCTTACATTTGGGCATCGATTGGTAAAAACTCGATCTAAAGTTCATTTATGCGTTTAATTTGCCGCCTTTATTGTTAGATTGAAATATGGGTTGGTAATCGTTGGTTTGTTTATTTGCGTCTCCCTTCAGGTCCTCGTCTCTCCGGCGGACACAGTCTTCACGAAACGTCGTCCGTCCTCGTGGAAACCGTCTCCAAGACCTCCTCGATGGGGGGGCCCTTCGCCTCGTTACCCAAGTTTACTTCAGACGCCAGTAAAGTCATCTCTCGAGGCGCCGGACTCTCCAAGGCCTTCGTGGGTCAGAAGAACACGTTCACGGTCGACTGCACCAGCGCAGGTGAGGAACAACTGCTCAATAATAAACACAAATAACTCGTAGTAACAAAAAACACAAGTGTGGGAATATTAAGGCATTTCTAACCCTCCAGAATATTTGACATATTCAAACATTAAAGGGGACCTATCATGCAAGATGCAGTTGTGTACGTCTTTTCTACATGAATATGTGTCCCCGGTGTTCCAGGGAACTCACCAAGTGTCAGAAAACACAACCCTCTCTATTTTCCTCCATACCCAAATCTCTAAAAAAGGGGCTGCAACGGATCTGATAAAAACTGATCCAGATTTGAACACTGTCCTGACGTCAGGACGGTGGCGCTACGGCTATTGGGCCAACTCTCCACCTATCAGGGGAGAGGGTTGCCGTGGCCTGGTAACAGCATGGTAACAGCATGGTAACAGCATGGTAACATGACGCTCGTGCCTCGGCCCCCTCCTTTGCAGGGGGCGTGGTCAGCTGCAGCCCATGCAAAGACAGGTGGAGGAGAGCAAAATAGAGCGAAATGAGGCATGGCTAAAATGCATGATCTGTTTGGTATTTTGAAAAAAAAACTTCACAGACATGTTTTCTATAAGTATGGCCCTACAATATATTATTCAAATAGAGCATGATAGGTCCACTTTAAATAAAAGTTTGAAGCTTGTGAAGACGGGGTGATGACCATCTCTCTGAAATGATGAGTGACAGGTTGACAATAACACTATTATTATCTACACTAGTTTGTAATATTTTTCACACATTGAACCTACTGCGATTGGGATATTGCACGACACCATAATGCAATTTCAGTAAAACCATATTTAGCACATATTTAAATTGTCAATAGCAGATTTCTACATCCTGAATCTTCCCTCCTGTCTCCTGTCAGGAACCAACATGCTGATGGTGGGCGTCCACGGCCCGAAGACGCCCTGCGAGGAGGTTTACGTGAAACACATGGGCAACAGGATGTACAACGTGACGTACACCGTGAAGGAGCAGGGCAGCTACATCCTGATCCTGAAGTGGGGCGACGACCACGCGCCCGGCAGCCCCTTCCACGTCACCGTGCCCTGAGCCTGAAGCTCTGAAGACACAAAGACTGAAGACACAAAGACTGAAGACACAAAGACTGAAGACACAAAGACTGAAGACTGTCCACTTTCTGTTTCAGACCACAGCTCTCACACTCTCTCTGCTTCTCTTGGAGCAACACCAGTTTTAAAGGTCACCTATTATGCAAAATCCACTTCTTCATGTCTCTTCTACATCAACATGTGTCCCCTCTTCTTCATGTCTCTTCTACATCACATGTGTCCCCTCTTCTTCATGTCTCTTCTACATCAACATGTGTCCCCTCTTCTTCATGTCTCTTCTACATCAACATGTGTCCCCTCTTCTTCATGTCTCTTCTACATCAACATGTGTCCCCTCTTCTTCATGTCTCTTCTACATCAACATGTGTCCCCTCTTCTTCATGTCTCTTCTACATCAACATGTGTCCCCTCTTCTTCATGTCTCTTCTACATCAACATGTGTCCCCTCTTCTTCATGTCTCTTCTAGATCAACATGTGTCCCCTCTTCTTCATGTCTCTTCTTCATCAACATGTGTCCCCTCTTCTTCATGTCTCTTCTTCATCAACATGTGTCCCCTCTGTGGAAAGAGACCCTGAAAGTTTCAGGAACAAAGATTCTCTCTCTTTTTGATCCATTTCTATAAAAACCTGTCTGAAAATGATCTGATCAGATTTTGACCACTTTATGATGTCATAACGATGTTTTGTCTTGTTAACCATTAGCCAATCAGCAACCAAGGTAACCCCCCCCCCCCCTTATCACCTGAATCTCCTCCTAGAGCACCATTGAGTTCTTTGTAACCAAATCTCTCTCAGAGGGGCGTGGGAGGGGCTCCTTATTTTCATCTAAAGTAACAGACAGAGAATCAGCACTTTTGAAACAGGGCTGAAACAGAGGGGATTATGGGTAATGCTGCAATTATCTGTTGGTGTTTCAGCCAATCAGAGACAGGCTCTGGATATATCTGAGACCTGGATAATATTGATGAAGAGGAGATAATCGGGGACCTTTAAACCTGCTGACCGTTATGAGAACATCCTCAAATATCGATGCCGTTATTGTGCCTTTGGTTCATTCTGCAGTTTGACAGCGTTGACATGTTGAACATGAAGCAACCCTGCAGCACGACGTCCTGTCAGAGCGTTAGAACAGCTAATGCTAATTATGCTAACTATGCTAATGTCTGCTTAGTGCAAACTGACTTCACAGGGATGATATTTGAAGGAAGGGAGTCCAAAAGTTATCAGAAGATATTAACGTGTTAGCACAAGATGCTACCTTTAGCATCAAACATTTTACGTAAGATAGATGTTGTTGCACAATATTTAACTTTTAGATAACTCTTTCAAAGTCAGTGTGTTGTACATTTACACAGAATCATTGACAAGATTGTTGGCAAAAGTTTGTTCTGACACAATTGTACGATTAATTTTCTTCTTTGAACCAAATAGTTATCAGAAGATATTATCAATGCAAAATCTTTTCACAAAAATTGTTTGTAAAAGTTAGCATATCGTTGGCATCAGTTAGCATCTTGTTGGCATCGGTTAGCATCTTGTTGTTGGCATCAGTTAGCATCTCGTTAGCACCTCATTGGCATCAGTTAGCATCTCGTTGGCATCAGTTAGCATCTCGTTAGTATTTTGTTGCACCAGATACAGAAACTCCCCTGAGTTGGGGAAGGCTTCAGTCGAAGCTGCTGGGACTCCCAGCAGCTTCGACTGAAGCCTTCAGAGTAAATCTCCAGAACGCCGACACCTCCTCATCTCCACCGCTCCCATGTTTTCTTTTGTGTTGCCATAAGTTAGTCTCTCTCCGTTTTGCGCTGGGCGAATGCTAATGCTAATAATGCTAATGCGAGGATAATAAAATGGTGGCTCTACAGTTTTACGAGGCGTGGTTTGCAATTTGCCCAGCCAATCGGAACTGGGGCACTTTTTTCCCCCAGGAAAGTACCATCTCTCAGCAGGCACTAAAAATGGGGTAAAGTTCCCGAGATCCAGTGCTCTTTTTGGTGTGAACGCGACATAAGGGTACTAACGGAACTAAACGCGAAAAGTAGCATCTCTCGTTGGCATCAGTTAGCACTCATTGGCATCAGTTAGCATCTCGTTGGCATCAGTTAGCACCTCATTGGCATCAGTTAGCATCTCATTGGCATCAGTTAGCATCTCGTTGGCATCAGTTAGCACTCTCATTGGCATCAGTTAGCATCTCGTTGGCATCAGTTAGCACCTCATTGGCATCAGTTAGCACTCATTGGCATCAGTTAGCATCTCATTGGCATCAGTTAGCATCTCGTTGGCATCAGTTAGCATCTCGTTGGCATCAGTTAGCATCTCGTTGGCATCAGTTAGCATCTCATTGGCATCAGTTAGCATCTCGTTGGCATCAGTTAGCATCTCGTTGGCATCAGTTAGCATCTCGGCATCTCGTTGGCATCAGTTAGCATCTCATTGGCATCAGTTAGCATCTCGTTGGCATCAGTTAGCACCTCGATCTCGTTGGCATCAGTTAGCATCTCATTGGCATCAGTTAGCATCTCGTTGGCATCAGTTAGCATCTCGTTGGCATCAGTTAGCATCTCATTGGCATCAGTTAGCATCTCTTGGCATCAGTTAGCATCTCATTGGCATCAGTTAGCATCTCGTTGGCATCAGTTAGCATCTCGTTGGCATCAGTTAGCATCTCGTTGGCATCAGTTAGCATCTCGTTGGCATCAGTTAGCATCTCGTTGGCATCAGTTAGCATCTCGTTGGCATCAGTTAGCATCTCGTTGGCATCAGTTAGCATCTCGTTGGCATCAGTTAGCATCTCGTTGGCATCAGTTAGCATCTCGTTGGCATCAGTTAGCATCTCGCATCTCGTTGGCATCAGTTAGCATCTCATTGGCATCTCGTTGGCATCAGTTAGCATCTCGTTGGCATCAGTTAGCATCTCGTTGGCATCAGTTAGCATCTCATTGGCATCAGTTAGCATCTCGTTGGCATCAGTTAGCATCTCGTTGGCATCAGTTAGCATCTCGTTGGCATCAGTTAGCATCTCGTTGTTAGCATTTTGTTGCTCCAGTTACTAATGTTTATATTCTAGTATTTGGTGCAACGAGTAAACACCTCGTAATTACACAATATTATATAATCTTCCGACTTCAGGAACTAGCCTAAACGCTGAAATGTGTGTTTAGTTGATCTCGAACTCGACCCCTGACCTCGGACGGTTTCAGCTTTAAGCGACAAACGATCCTCTCTGATTGGATGAAACTCTCAGGATTTCTCCGGATACTTCTGGATAAACTGTGGCTGTGAGAGTGTGTGTCTTCCCGTCAGAGTGTGTGTTAAACCCAGTGTGACAGGAAGTGATGTCAAAGGGTCAGATGTGACTTCAGATTTTATTTATTCTCAGACCCCCCCCCCCCCCCCCTCTCATCTGATTTTCTTTGACAGAAAATGGTCACCGAGCCGGATGATGATTTTGTATTTTTGCCACAGGAAGTCGTGCGGTGAAGCGGTCGTTTTATTTCGTGGATGTTGCAGAGAGACGGGATATTACAGAGTGACATTTTATAGTGATTTTTGTATCAGAATAAATGAACTGTTTGATATGTTATTGTGATTAATAACCCCACACCTGGCGAGATGTGCAGGCATAATAAAGTTTATCGCTGACTTGCCACAAAAACACGACTGATCGTCTTCATTTACAAGGTCAAATAAAATGAATAAATCACTAGTTAAATCTCAGGTAACCTCCTCAATGTGCGCCACAGATATATAGCTCTAACTGAATAACTCTTATAAACATATTTCTGATTTAATGGTTTAAATTATATTTCTAATTATTTGTATTTGAGGTTTAAAAATGGAAATCATTTTCTGAATCACCGTTATTTTAATGTTATTTTGATTAAAAGTGGCAATTATTTTTAAAAACAAAAGCAAGTAAAACAAATATATATGAACATTTTAAAAGAAAAGAAAAACATGATAAATTATCTGAATTAAAATAAAATAACCCCTAATTTAATAATAAAAAATAACATTAAGAAAATAAAAACATGAAAGTAATTTTTTTGTTGCGAACATGAGCTAAAAGCATAATAAAGGAAAATGAGGTGTTATTTTCAGATGATATTTGAGTGTTGAGACAGATGAGAAGGGTAGTGTTGAGCAGATGAAGAAGAGGTGAGTGATGAGGCAGATGAAGAAGAGGTGAGTGTTGAGGCAGATGAAGAAGAAGGTGAGTGTTGAGGCAGATGAAGAAGTGAGTGTTGAGACAGATGTAGAAGAAGGTGAGTGTTGAGACAGATGAAGAAGAAGGTGAGTGTTGAGGCAGATGAGAAGAAGGTGAGTGTTGAGACAGATGAAGAAGAAGGTGAGTGTTGAGGCAGATGAAGAAGAGGTGAGTGTTGAGACAGATGAAGAAGAAGGTGAGTGTTGAGGCAGATGAAAGAAGGTGAGTGTTGAGACAGATGAAGAAGAGGTGAGTGTTGAGGCAGATGAAAAGGTGAGTGTTGAGGCAGATGTAGAAGAAGGTGAGTGTTGAGGCAGATGAAGAAGAAGGTGAGTGTGAGACAGATGAAAGAAGTGAGTGTTGAGGCAGATGAAGAAGAGGTGAGTGTTGAGGCAGATGAAGAAGAAGGTGAGTGTTGAGGCAGATGAAGAAGCAGGTGAGAGTTGAGGCAGATGAAGAAGGGTGAGTGTTGAGGCAGATGAAGAAGCAGGTGAGTGTTGAGGCAGATGAAGAAGCAGGTGAGTGTGAGGCAGATGAAGAAGAGGTGAGTGTTGAGGCAGATGAAGAAGCAGGTGAGTGTTGAGGCAGATGAAGAAGCAGGTGAGTGTTGAGACAGATGAAGAAGAAGGTGAGTGTTGAGGCAGATGAAGAAGCAGGTGATGTTGAGGCAGATGAAGAAGCAGGTGAGTGTTGAGGCAGATGAAGAAGCAGGTGAGTGTTGAGGCAGATGAAGAAGAAGGTGAGTGTTGAGGCAGATGAAGAAGAGGTGAGTGTTGAGGCAGATGAAGAAGCAGGTGAGTGTTGAGGCAGATGTAGAAACAGGTGAGTGTTGAGGCAGATGAAGAAGCAGGTGAGTGTTGAGGCAGATGAAGAAGCAGGTGAGTGTTGAGGCAGATGAAGAAGCAGGTGAGTGTTGAGGCAGATGAAGAAGCAGGTGAGTGTTGAGGCAGATGAAGAAGCAGGTGAGTGTTGAGGCAGATGAAGAAGAAGGTGAGTGTTGAGGCAGATGAAGAAGAAGGTGAGTGTTGAGGCAGATGAAGAAGGTGAGTGTTGAGGCAGATGAAGAAGAAGGTGAGTGTTTGAGGCAGATGAAGAAGAGGTGAGTGTTGAGGCAGATGAAGAAGAAGGTGAGTGTTGAGGCAGATGAAGAAGAAGGTGAGTGTTGAGGCAGATGAAGAGCAGGTGAGTGTTGAGGCAGATTAAGAAGCAGGTGAGTGTTGAGGCAGATGAAGAAGAAGGTGAGTGTTTAGGCAGATGAGAAAAGGTGAGTGTTGAGGCAGATGAAGAAGCATGAGTGTTGAGGCAGATGAAGAAGAAGGTGAGTGTTGAGGCAGATGAAGAAGAAGGTGAGTGTTGAGGCAGATGAAGAAGAAGGTTGAGTGTTGAGGCAGATGAAGAAGAAGGTGAGTGTTGAGGCAGATGAAAAGAGGTGAGAGTTGAGGCAGATGAAGAAGAAGGTGAGTGTTGAGGCAGATGAAGAAGAAGGTGGAGTGTTGAGGCAGATGAAGAAGGGTGTTGAGGCAGATGAAGAAGAAGGTGAGTGTTGAGGCAGATGAAGAAGAAGGTGAGTGTTGAGGCAGATGAAAAGAAGGTGAGTGTTGAGGCAGATGAAGAAGAAGGTGAGTGTTGAGGCAGATGAAGAAGAAGGTGAGTGTTGAGGCAGATGAAGAAGAGGTGAGTGTTGAGCAGATGAAGAAGGTGAGTGTTGAGGCAGATGAAGAAGCAGTGAGTGTTGAGGCAGATGAAGAAGCAGGTGAGTGTTGAGGCAGATGAAGAAGAGGTGAGTGTTTGAGGCAGATGAAGAAGAAGTGAGTGTTGAGGCAGATGTAAGAAGAAGGTGAGTGTTGAGACAGATGAAGTAAAGTGAGTGTTGAGACAGATGAAGAAGGTGAGTGTTGAGGCAGATGAAGAAGAAGGTGAGTGTTGAGACAGATGAAGAAAGGTGAGTGTTGAGGCAGATGAAGAAGAAGGTGAGTGTTGAGACAGATGAAAGAAGGTGAGTGTTGAGACAGATGAAGAAGAAGGTGAGTGTTGAGGCAGATGAAGAAGCAGGTGAGTGTTGAGGCAGATGAAGAAGAGGTGAGTGTTGAGGCAGATGAAGAAAGGTGAGTGTTGAGGCAGATGAAGAAGGGTGAGTGTTGAGGCAGATGAAGAAGAGGTGAGTGTTGAGGCAGATGAAGAAAGGTGAGGTTGAGCAGATGAAGGAAGGTGAGTGTGAGGCAGATGAAGAAGAGGTGAGTGTTGAGGCAGATGAAGAAGAAGGTGAGTGTTGAGACAGATGAAGAAGAAGGTGAGTGTTGAGACAGATGAGAAGAAGTGAGTGTTGAGGCAGATGTAAGAAGGGTGAGTGTTGAGGCAGATGAAGAAGAAGGTGAGTGTTTGAGCAGATGAAGAAGAAGGTGAGTGTTGAGGCAGATGAAGAAGTGAGTGTTGAGGCAGATGAGAAGAAGGTGAGTGTTGAGACAGATGAAGAAGAAGGTGAGTGTTGAGACAGATGTAGAAGAAGGTGAGTGTTGAGGCAGATGAAGAAGGGTGAGTGTTGAGACAGATGAAGAAGAGGTGAGTGTTGAGACAGATGTAGAGTGAGTGTTGAGGCAGATGAAGAAGAAGGTGAGTGTGAGACAGATGAAGAAGAGGTGAGTGTTGAGGCAGATGAAGAAGAGGTGAGTGTTGAGACAGATGAAGAAGAAGGTGAGTGTTGAGCAGATGAAGAAGAAGGTGAGTGTTGAGACAGATGAAGAAGAGGTGAGTGTTGAGACAGATGAAGAAGAAGGTGAGTGTTGAGGCAGATGAAGAAGCAGGTGAGTGTTGAGACAGATGAAAGAAGGTGAGTGTTGAGGCAGATGAAGAAGGTGAGTGTTGAGACAGATGAAGAAGAAGGTGAGTGTTGAGGCAGATGAAGAGAAGGTGAGTGTTGAGCAGATGAAGAAGAAGGTGAGTGTTGAGACAGATGTAGAAGAAGGTGAGTGTTTGAGACAGATGAGAAGCAGGTGAGTGTTGAGGCAGATGAAGAAGGTGAGTGTTGAGACAGATGTAGAAGAAGGTGAGTGTTGAGGCAGATGAAGAAGAGGTGAGTGTTGAGACAGATGAAGAGAAGGTGAGTGTTGAGGCAGATGAAGAAGAGGTGAGTGTTGAGGCAGATGAAGAAGCAGGTGAGTGTTGAGGCAGATGAAGAAACAGGTGAGTGTTGAGGCGATGAAGAAGAAGGTGAGTTGAGGAGATGAAGAAGAGGTGAGTGTTGAGACAGATGAAGAAAGGTGAGTTTGAGACAGATGAAGAAGAAGGTGAGTGTTGAGGCAGATGAGAAGAAGGTGAGTGTTGAGGCAGATGAAGAAGAGGTGAGTGTTGAGGCAGATGAATAGAAGGTGAGTGTTGAGGCAGATGAGAAGCAGGTGAGTGTTGAGGCAGATGAAGAAGAGGTGAGTGTGAGGCAGATGAAGAAGGGTGAGTGTTGAGACAGATGAAGAGAAGGTGAGTGTTGAGGCAGATGAAGAAGAAGGTGAGTGTTGAGGTGAATGAAGCAGGTGAGTGTTGAGACAGATGAAGAAGAATGTGAGTGTTGAGGCAGATGTAGAAGCAAGGTGAGTGTTGAGACAGATGAAGAAGAAGGTGAGTGTTGAGCAGATGAGAAGAGGTGAGTGTTGAGACAGATGAAGAAGCAGGTGAGTGTTGAGACAGATGAAGAAGCAGGTGAGTGTTGAGACAGATGAAGAAGGTGAGTGTTGAGACAGATGAAGAAGAAGGTGAGTGTTGAGACAGATGAGAAGAAGGTGAGTGTTGAGGCAGATTAAAGAGTGAGTGTTGAGGCAGTAGAAGAAGGTGAGTGTTGAGACAGAT
The DNA here is from genome assembly GCA_012861695.1 of Trematomus loennbergii. NCBI lineage: Eukaryota > Metazoa > Chordata > Actinopteri > Perciformes > Nototheniidae > Trematomus > Trematomus loennbergii. Next base: position 995 of record JAAOOA010003084.1, on the reverse strand, counting down.
GAAGAAGAAGGTGAGTGTTGAGACAGATGAAAAGCGGTGAGTGTTGAGGCAGATGAAGAAGCAGGTGAGTGTTGAGGCAGATGAAGAAGAGGTGAGTGTTGAGACAGATGAGAAGAGGTGAGTGTTGAGACAGATGTAAGAAGCAGGTGAGTGTTGAGAAGATGAAGAAGAGGTGAGTGTTGAGGCAGATGAGAAGGTGAGTGTTTGAGACAGATGAAGAAGAAGGTGAGTGTTGAGACAGATGTAGAAGCAGGTGAGTGTTGAGGCAGATGAAGAAGAAGGTGAGTGTTGAGACGATGAAGAAGAGGTGAGTGTTGAGACAGATGAAGAAGAAGGTGAGTGTTGAGACAGATGTAGAAGCAAGGTGAGTGTTAGGCAGATGAAGAAGAAGGTGAGTGTTAGACAGATGTAGAAGCAGGTAGTGTTTGAGCAGATGAAGAAGAGGTGAGTGTTGAGCAGATAGAAGCAGGTGAGTGTTGAGGCAGATGAAAAGAGGTGAGTGTTGAGACAGATGTAAAAGAAGGTGAGTGTTGAACAGATGTAGAAGCAGGTGAGTGTTGAGGCAGATGAAGAAGAAGGTGAGTGTTGAGACAGATGAAGAAGCAGTGAGTGTTGAGACAGATGAAGAAGAAGGTGAGTGTTGAGCAGATGAAAGCAGGTGAGTGTTGAGACAGATGAAGAAGAGGTGAGTGTTGAGACAGATGTAGAAGAAGGTGAGTGTTGAGACAGATGAAGAAGGGTGAGTGTTGAGGCAGATGAAGAGAAGGTGAGTGTTGAGGCAGATGTAGAAGCAGGTGAGTGTTGAGACAGATGTAAGAGAGGTGAGTGTTGAGACAGATGAGAAGAAGGTGAGTGTTGAGGCAGATGTGAAGAAGGTGATGTTGAGACAGATGAGAAGAAGGTGAGTGTTGAGACAGATGAGAAGAAGGTGAGTGTTGAGACAGATGAAGAAGCAGGTGAGTGTTTGAGACAGATGAAGAAGAAAGGTGAGTGTT
>JAAOOA010003083.1:17500-22500 GCA_012861695.1 Trematomus loennbergii | reverse complement strand
TAGAATAAATGCATTCAAATGCAAAAATAATGATTTAAAATCATTTTAGGGGGACAATTGTGGAGAGGAGCCTTAAAAATGACTCTGTTTTAAGATATAATTAAGCGTTTTCTTCACTTTTTTTTGCTTTCCACGGGTGGGGACGCCTGGCAGGCCGCCTATGAGCACCCAAATTCGGCCTGGATCATCCAGGATTTGTGGGCAAAGCTCCATAAACTGACTAAATCACCCAGAGAGGTCCCCTTTCTAGCCCAAATATATATAATACAAATACATTTAAATAGTAAAAGGTGCACTTGTGCTCTGCATTACCGGGAATTTTATTTTCATAGCCCCATGATAGTGATTAAAAATCATTTTCATGGGAAAAAGTGTTAAAACGCCTGATTAAATGATATGCAGGACCCCAGTGAGCTCCAGACTATGTGCATTGTGTTGGGGAACCATATAAATGATAGAATACATGCATTTAAATGCAAAAATAATGATTTAAAATCATTTTAGGGGGACAATTGTGGAGAGGAGCCTGAAAAAGACTCTGCAGCACCCCGGATAACTACCACTTCATCTGGTTTAAATGTGGTGGTGATAGTGGCATTGACTAGTACCCAGTACTGGGAGAGAACCAGGTTACAGCACATGTCTTTTCGACCCAGGAAAGAGTGCTCGAAACGTGGCAGAAGCATAGTCACACTGTGGGGTAACATGTTTCAAATGACAGCACACTGCTGCTTGTTGGCAGGCTGACTCACTTCACGTGTCTCTCACACACACCCAGGGGGGAGAAAGAGGACACATTGACCCAGGAAAGAAGCCTCAAAACACAGGTAAAACTGTGTTAAAGTGTGGGGGAACATGTTTCAAATGACAGCACACTGCTGCTTGTTGGCAGGCTGACTCACTTCACTTGTCTCACACACACCCAGGGGGGGAGAAAGAGGACACATTGACCCAGGAAAGAGTGCTCGAAAGCTGGCCACAGCATAGTCACAGTGTGGAGGAACATGTTTCAAATGACAGCACACTGCTGCTTGTTGGCAGGCTGACTCACTTCACTTGTCTCACACACACCCAGGGGGGGGAGAAAGAGGACACATTTACCCAGGAAAGAGTGCTCGAAAGCTGGCTACAGCAGAGTCACAGTGTGGAGGAACATGTTTCAAATGACAGCACACTGCTGCTTGTTGGCAGGCTGACTCACTTCACTGGTCTCACACACACACCAGGGGGGAGAAAGAGGACACATTGACCCAGGAAAGAAGCCTCAAAACACAGGTAAAACTGTGTTAAACTGTGGGGGAATATGTTTCAAATGACAGCACACTGCTGCTTGTTGGCAGGCTGACTCACTTCACTGGTCTCTCACACACACCCAGGGGGGAGAAAGAGGACACATTGACCCAGGAAAGAAGCCTCAAAACACAGGTAAAACTGTGTTAAAGTGTGGAGGAACATGTTTCAAATGACAGCACACTGCTGCTTGTTGGCAGGCTGACTCACTTCACTTGTCTCACACACACCCAGGGGGGGGAGAAAGAGGACACATTTACCCAGGAAAGAGTGCTCGAAAGCTGGCTACAGCAGAGTCACAGTGTGGAGGAACATGTTTCAAATGACAGCACACTGCTGCTTGTTGGCAGGCTGACTCACTTCACTGGTCTCACACACACCCAGGGGGGAGAAAGAGGACACATTGACCCAGGAAAGAAGCCTCAAAACACAGGTAAAACTGTGTTAAACTGTGGGGGAATATGTTTCAAATGACAGCACACTGCTGCTTGTTGGCAGGCTGACTCACTTCACTTGTCTCACACACACCCAGGGGGGGAGAAAGAGGACACATTTACCCAGGAAAGAGTGCTCGAAAGCTGGCTACAGCATAGTCACAGTGTGGAGGAACATGTTTCAAATGACAGCACACTGCTGCTTGTTGGCAGGCTGACTCACTTCACTTGTCTCACACACACCCAGGGGGGGGAGAAAGAGGACACATTTACCCAGGAAAGAGTGCTCGAAAGCTGGCTACAGCAGAGTCACAGTGTGGAGGAACATGTTTCAAATGACAGCACACTGCTGCTTGTTGGCAGGCTGACTCACTTCACTGGTCTCACACACACACCCAGGGGGGAGAAAGAGGACACATTGACCCAGGAAAGAAGCCTCAAAACACAGGTAAAACTGTGTTAAACTGTGGGGGAATATGTTTCAAATGACAGCACACTGCTGCTTGTTGGCAGGCTGACTCACTTCACTGGTCTCTCACACACACCCAGGGGGGAGAAAGAGGACACATTGACCCAGGAAAGAAGCCTCAAAACACAGGTAAAACTGTGTTAAAGTGTGGGGGAACATGTTTCAAATGACAGCACACTGCTGCTTGTTGGCAGGCTGACTCACTTCACTTGTCTCACACACCCAGGGGGGGGAGAAAGAGGACACATTGACCCAGGAAAGAGTGCTCGAAAGCTGGCCACAGCATAGTCACAGTGTGGAGGAACATGTTTCAAATGACAGCACACTGCTGCTTGTTGGCAGGCTGACTCACTTCACTTGTCTCACACACACCCAGGGGGGGGAGAAAGAGGACACATTTACCCAGGAAAGAGTGCTCGAAAGCTGGCTACAGCAGAGTCACAGTGTGGAGGAACATGTTTCAAATGACAGCACACTGCTGCTTGTTGGCAGGCTGACTCACTTCACTGGTCTCACACACACCCAGGGGGGAGAAAGAGGACACATTGACCCAGGAAAGAGTGCTCGAAAGCTGGCTACAGCAGAGTCACAGTGTGGAGGAACATGTTTCAAATGACAGCACACTGCTGCTTGTTGGCAGGCTGACTCACTTCACTTGTCTCACACACACCCAGGGGGGGGAGAAAGAGGACACATTTACCCAGGAAAGAGTGCTCGAAAGCTGGCTACAGCAGAGTCACAGTGTGGAGGAACATGTTTCAAATGACAGCACACTGCTGCTTGTTGGCAGGCTGACTCACTTCACTGGTCTCACACACACACCCAGGGGGGAGAAAGAGGACACATTGACCCAGGAAAGAAGCCTCAAAACACAGGTAAAACTGTGTTAAACTGTGGGGGAATATGTTTCAAATGACAGCACACTGCTGCTTGTTGGCAGGCTGACTCACTTCACTGGTCTCTCACACACACCCAGGGGGGAGAAAGAGGACACATTGACCCAGGAAAGAAGCCTCAAAACACAGGTAAAACTGTGTTAAAGTGTGGAGGAACATGTTTCAAATGACAGCACACTGCTGCTTGTTGGCAGGCTGACTCACTTCACTTGTCTCACACACACCCAGGGGGGGGAGAAAGAGGACACATTTACCCAGGAAAGAGTGCTCGAAAGCTGGCTACAGCAGAGTCACAGTGTGGAGGAACATGTTTCAAATGACAGCACACTGCTGCTTGTTGGCAGGCTGACTCACTTCACTGGTCTCACACACACACACCCAGGGGGGAGAAAGAGGACACATTGACCCAGGAAAGAAGCCTCAAAACACAGGTAAAACTGTGTTAAACTGTGGGGGAATATGTTTCAAATGACAGCACACTGCTGCTTGTTGGCAGGCTGACTCACTTCACTGGTCTCTCACACACACCCAGGGGGGAGGGAGAGGACACATTGACCCAGGAAAGAAGCCTCAAAACACAGGTAAAACTGTGTTAAAGTGTGGGGGAACATGTTTCAAATGACAGCACACTGCTGCTTGTTGGCAGGCTGACTCACTTCACTTGTCTCACACACACCCAGGGGGGGGAGAAAGAGGACACATTTACCCAGGAAAGAGTGCTCGAAAGCTGGCTACAGCAGAGTCACAGTGTGGAGGAACATGTTTCAAATGACAGCACACTGCTGCTTGTTGGCAGGCTGACTCACTTCACTGGTCTCTCACACACACCCAGGGGGGAGAAAGAGGACACATTGACCCAGGAAAGAAGCCTCAAAACACAGGTAAAACTGTGTTAAAGTGTGGGGGAACATGTTTCAAATGACAGCACACTGCTGCTTGTTGGCAGGCTGACTCACTTCACTTGTCTCACACACACACCCAGGGGGGGGAGAAAGAGGACACATTTACCCAGGAAAGAGTGCTCGAAAGCTGGCTACAGCAGAGTCACAGTGTGGAGGAACATGTTTCAAATGACAGCACACTGCTGCTTGTTGGCAGGCTGACTCACTTCACTGGTCTCACACACACACCCAGGGGGGAGAAAGAGGACACATTGACCCAGGAAAGAAGCCTCAAAACACAGGTAAAACTGTGTTAAACTGTGGGGGAATATGTTTCAAATGACAGCACACTGCTGCTTGTTGGCAGGCTGACTCACTTCACTGGTCTCTCACACACACCCAGGGGGGAGAAAGAGGACACATTGACCCAGGAAAGAAGCCTCAAAACACAGGTAAAACTGTGTTAAAGTGTGGGGGAACATGTTTCAAATGACAGCACACTGCTGCTTGTTGGCAGGCTGACTCACTTCACTTGTCTCACACACACACCCAGGGGGGGGAGAAAGAGGACACATTTACCCAGGAAAGAGTGCTCGAAAGCTGGCTACAGCAGAGTCACAGTGTGGAGGAACATGTTTCAAATGACAGCACACTGCTGCTTGTTGGCAGGCTGACTCACTTCACTGGTCTCACACACACACCCAGGGGGGAGAAAGAGGACACATTGACCCAGGAAAGAAGCCTCAAAACACAGGTAAAACTGTGTTAAACTGTGGGGGAATATGTTTCAAATGACAGCACACTGCTGCTTGTTGGCAGGCTGACTCACTTCACTGGTCTCACACACACACCCAGGGGGGAGAAAGAGGACACATTGACCCAGGAAAGAAGCCTCAAAACACAGGTAAAACTGTGTTAAACTGTGGGGGAATATGTTTCAAATGACAGCACACTGCTGCTTGTTGGCAGGCTGACTCACTTCACTGGTCTCTCACACACACCCAGGGGGGAGAAAGAGGACACATTGACC
>JAAOOA010003083.1:0-7500 GCA_012861695.1 Trematomus loennbergii | reverse complement strand
CAACTTTGGTGAAAACCGGGGAAAGGGGTCAAAATGTAAAAATTATACCCCCAAATAGTGCCTCAAAATCGGGTAGAGTCACCGGGAAAGTGCCCTCGCATTCCTCCAGGGCTCAAAATGTCACCCTTAAACTATTTGGAGAACCGGGAAAATGTAAAAAATAAGGCCCAAAATAGTGCCTCATAATCGGGTAGAGTCACCTGCAAAAGTGCCCTCGCATTCCTCCAAGTGTTGGGAGAACCAGGCTGGGGGGTCTTGAGGCACAAAATGAGGCCCACTCAGAGTGCTTGGTGAGCGGATACATTCTTCCATGATTTCCAACAGCCGTATTTTTTCTGAGTCCACCCAAAAACTGGGTTTCTGATTTCGTGCGGAAGGTAGTCTGAAAAACATGGATGAATCTTTTTGACAGAGAAGTGGAAATGAAGCCCAGGGACTTTTTCCCCTTCTCCGTTGTACCAACCATCGGAGAAGGGGAAAAATCGGGCCGAAGCGCCAAACACCTGGCCACTACTCCCGTTGGCACTTAGAAAAAATTTCACAATTTTTCAAAACTTCATTTTTGATTATTTTAAGATATAATTAAGCGTTTTCTTCACTTTTTTTTTTGCTCCACGGGTGGGGGCGCCTGGCAGGCCGCCTATGAGCACCCAAATTCGGCCTGGATCATCCAGGATTTGTGGGAAAAAATCCATAAACTGACTAAATCACCCAGAGAGGTCCCCTACCTAGCCCAAATATATATAATACAAATACATTTAAATAGTAAAAGGTGCACTTGTGCTCTGCATTACCCGGAATTTTATTTTCATAGCCCCATGATAGTGATTAAAAATCATTTTCATGGGAAAAAGTGTTAAAACGCCTGATTAATTATATGCAGGACCCCAGTGAGCTCCAGACTATGTGCATTGTGTTGGGGAACCATATAAATGATAGAATAAATGCATTCAAATGCAAAAATAATGATTTAAAATCATTTTAGGGGGACAATTGTGGAGAGGAGCCTTAAAAATGACTCTGTTTTAAGATATAATTAAGCGTTTTCTTCACTTTTTTTTGCTTTCCACGGGTGGGGACGCCTGGCAGGCCGCCTATGAGCACCCAAATTCGGCCTGGATCATCCAGGATTTGTGGGCAAAGCTCCATAAACTGACTAAATCACCCAGAGAGGTCCCCTTTCTAGCCCAAATATATATAATACAAATACATTTAAATAGTAAAAGGTGCACTTGTGCTCTGCATTACCGGGAATTTTATTTTCATAGCCCCATGATAGTGATTAAAAATCATTTTCATGGGAAAAAGTGTTAAAACGCCTGATTAAATGATATGCAGGACCCCAGTGAGCTCCAGACTATGTGCATTGTGTTGGGGAACCATATAAATGATAGAATACATGCATTTAAATGCAAAAATAATGATTTAAAATCATTTTAGGGGGACAATTGTGGAGAGGAGCCTGAAAAAGACTCTGCAGCACCCCGGATAACTACCACTTCATCTGGTTTAAATGTGGTGGTGATAGTGGCATTGACTAGTACCCAGTACTGGGAGAGAACCAGGTTACAGCACATGTCTTTTCGACCCAGGAAAGAGTGCTCGAAACGTGGCAGAAGCATAGTCACACTGTGGGGTAACATGTTTCAAATGACAGCACACTGCTGCTTGTTGGCAGGCTGACTCACTTCACGTGTCTCTCACACACACCCAGGGGGGAGAAAGAGGACACATTGACCCAGGAAAGAAGCCTCAAAACACAGGTAAAACTGTGTTAAAGTGTGGGGGAACATGTTTCAAATGACAGCACACTGCTGCTTGTTGGCAGGCTGACTCACTTCACTTGTCTCACACACACCCAGGGGGGGGAGAAAGAGGACACATTGACCCAGGAAAGAGTGCTCGAAAGCTGGCTACAGCAAGTCACAGTGTGGAGGAACATGTTTCAAATGACAGCACACTGCTGCTTGTTGGCAGGCTGACTCACTTCACTGTCTCACACACACACCAGGGGGGAGAAAGAGGACACATTTACCCAGGAAAGAGTGCTCGAAAGCACAGGTACAAAGTGTAAGTGGGGGAACATGTTTCAAATGACAGCACACTGCTGCTTGTTGGCAGGCTGACTCACTTCACTGGTCTCACACACACACCCAGGGGGGAGAAAGAGGACACATTGACCCAGGAAAGAAGCTCAAAACACAGGTAAAACTGTGTTAAAGTGTGGGGAACATGTTTCAAATGACAGCACACTGCTGCTTGTTGGCAGGCTGACTCACTTCACTGTCTCACACACACACCAGGGGGGGGAGAAAGAGGACACATTTACCCAGGAAAGAGTGCTCGAAAGCTGGCTACAGCAGAGTCACAGTGTGGAGGAACATGTTTCAAATGACAGCACACTGCTGCTTGTTGGCAGGCTGACTCACTTCACTGGTCTCACACACACACCCAGGGGGGAGAAAGAGGACACATTGACCCAGGAAAGAAGCCTCAAAACACAGGTAAAACTGTGTTAAACTGTGGGGGAATATGTTTCAAATGACAGCACACTGCTGCTTGTTGGCAGGCTGACTCACTTCACTGGTCTCTCACACACACCCAGGGGGGAGAAAGAGGACACATTGACCCAGGAAAGAAGCCTCAAAACACAGGTAAAACTGTGTTAAAGTGTGGAGGAACATGTTTCAAATGACAGCACACTGCTGCTTGTTGGCAGGCTGACTCACTTCACTTGTCTCACACACACCCAGGGGGGGAGAAAGAGGACACATTTACCCAGGAAAGAGTGCTCGAAAGCTGGCTACAGCAGAGTCACAGTGTGGAGGAACATGTTTCAAATGACAGCACACTGCTGCTTGTTGGCAGGCTGACTCACTTCACTGGTCTCACACACACACCCAGGGGGGAGAAAGAGGACACATTGACCCAGGAAAGAAGCCTCAAAACACAGGTAAAACTGTGTTAAAGTGTGGGGGAACATGTTTCAAATGACAGCACACTGCTGCTTGTTGGCAGGCTGACTCACTTCACTGGTCTCTCACACACACCCAGGGGGGAGAAAGAGGACACATTGACCCAGGAAAGAAGCCTCAAAACACAGGTAAAACTGTGTTAAAGTGTGGGGGAACATGTTTCAAATGACAGCACACTGCTGCTTGTTGGCAGGCTGACTCACTTCACTGGTCTCACACACACCCAGGGGGGAGAAAGAGGACACATTGACCCAGGAAAGAAGCCTCAAAACACAGGTAAAACTGTGTTAAAGTGTGGGGAACATGTTTCAAATGACAGCACACTGCTGCTTGTTGGCAGGCTGACTCACTTCACTGGTCTCACACACACCCAGGGGGGAGAAAGAGGACACATTGACCCAGGAAAGAAGCCTCAAAACACAGGTAAAACTGTAGTGTGGGGGAACATGTTTCAAATGACAGCACACTGCTGCTTGTTGGCAGGCTGACTCACTTCACTGGTCTCACACACACACCAGGGGGGAGAAAGAGGACACATTGACCCAGGAAAGAAGCCTCAAAACACAGGTAAAACTGTGTTAAATGTGGGGAACATGTTTCAAATGACAGCACACTGCTGCTTGTTGGCAGGCTGACTCACTTCACTGTCTCTCACACACACCCAGGGGGGAGAAAGAGGACACATTGACCCAGGAAAGAAGCCTCAAAACACAGGTAAAACTGTGTTAAACTGTGGGGGAATATGTTTCAAATGACAGCACACTGCTGCTTGTTGGCAGGCTGACTCACTTCACTGGTCTCACACACACACCCAGGGGGGAGAAAGAGGACACATTGACCCAGGAAAGAAGCCTCAAAACACAGGTAAAACTGTGTTAAAGTGTGGGGGAACATGTTTCAAATGACAGCACACTGCTGCTTGTTGGCAGGCTGACTCACTTCACTGGTCTCACACACACACCCAGGGGGGAGAAAGAGGACACATTGACCCAGGAAAGAAGCCTCAAAACACAGGTAAAACTGTGTTAAAGTGTGGGGAACATGTTTCAAATGACAGCACACTGCTGCTTGTTGGCAGGCTGACTCACTTCACTGTCTCACACACACCCAGGGGGGAGAAAGAGGACACATTGACCCAGGAAAGAAGCCTCAAAACACAGGTAAAAGTACAGTGTGTGGGGGAACATGTTTCAAATGACAGCACACTGCTGCTTGTTGGCAGGCTGACTCACTTCACTGGTCTCACACACACCCAGGGGGGAGAAAGAGGACACATTGACCCAGGAAAGAAGCCTCAAAACACAGGTAAAACTGTGTTAAAGTGTGGGGAACATGTTTCAAATGACAGCACACTGCTGCTTGTTGGCAGGCTGACTCACTTCACTTGTCTCACACACACCCAGGGGGGGAGAAAGAGGACACATTTACCCAGGAAAGAGTGCTCGAAAGCTGGCTACAGCAGAGTCACAGTGTGGAGGAACATGTTTCAAATGACAGCACACTGCTGCTTGTTGGCAGGCTGACTCACTTCACTGGTCTCACACACACACCCAGGGGGGAGAAAGAGGACACATTGACCCAGGAAAGAAGCCTCAAAACACAGGTAAAACTGTGTTAAAGTGTGGGGGAACATGTTTCAAATGACAGCACACTGCTGCTTGTTGGCAGGCTGACTCACTTCACTGTCTCACACACACCCAGGGGGGGAGAAAGAGGACACATTTACCCAGGAAAGAGTGCTCGAAAGCTGGCTACAGCAAGTCACAGTGTGGAGGAACATGTTTCAAATGACAGCACACTGCTGCTTGTTGGCAGGCTGACTCACTTCACTGGTCTCACACACACACCCAGGGGGGAGAAAGAGGACACATTGACCCAGGAAAGAAGCCTCAAAACACAGGTAAAACTGTGTTAAAGTGTGGGGGAACATGTTTCAAATGACAGCACACTGCTGCTTGTTGGCAGGCTGACTCACTTCACTGTCTCACACACACCCAGGGGGGAGAAAGAGGACACATTACCCAGGAAAGAGTGCTCGAAAGCTGGTACAGCAAGTCACAGTGTGGAGGAACATGTTTCAAATGACAGCACACTGCTGCTTGTTGGCAGGCTGACTCACTTCACTGGTCTCACACACACACCCAGGGGGGAGAAAGAGGACACATTGACCCAGGAAAGAAGCCTCAAAACACAGGTAAAACTGTGTTAAAGTGTGGGGGAACATGTTTCAAATGACAGCACACTGCTGCTTGTTGGCAGGCTGACTCACTTCACTTGTCTCACACACACCCAGGGGGGGAGAAAGAGGACACATTGACCCAGGAAAGAGTGCTCGAAAGCTGGCTACAGCAGAGTCACAGTGTGGAGGAACATGTTTCAAATGACAGCACACTGCTGCTTGTTGGCAGGCTGACTCACTTCACTGGTCTCACACACACCCAGGGGGGAGAAAGAGGACACATTGACCCAGGAAAGAAGCCTCAAAACACAGGTAAAACTGTGTTAAAGTGTGGGGGAACATGTTTCAAATGACAGCACACTGCTGCTTGTTGGCAGGCTGACTCACTTCACTGGTCTCACACACACCCAGGGGGGAGAAAGAGGACACATTGACCCAGGAAAGAAGCTCGAAAGCTGGTACAGCAGAGTCACAGTGTGGGGAACATGTTTCAAATGACAGCACACTGCTGCTTGTTGGCAGGCTGACTCACTTCACTGGTCTCACACACACACCCAGGGGGGAGAAAGAGGACACATTGACCCAGGAAAGAAGCCTCAAAACACAGGTAAAACTGTGTTAAGTGTGGGGAACATGTTTCAAATGACAGCACACTGCTGCTTGTTGGCAGGCTGACTCACTTCACTGGTCTCACACACACCCAGGGGGGAGAAAGAGGACACATTGACCCAGGAAAGAAGCCTCAAAACACAGGTAAAAACGTGTGGGGAACATGTTTCAAATGACAGCACACTGCTGCTTGTTGGCAGGCTGACTCACTTCACTGGTCTCACACACACACCCAGGGGGGAGAAAGAGGACACATTGACCCAGGAAAGAAGCCTCAAAACACAGGTAAAACTGTGTTAAAGTGTGGGGGAACATGTTTCAAATGACAGCACACTGCTGCTTGTTGGCAGGCTGACTCACTTCACTGTCTCACACACACCCAGGGGGGAGAAAGAGGACACATTGACCCAGGAAAGAAGCCTCAAAACACAGGTAAAACTGTGTTAAGTGTGGGGAACATGTTTCAAATGACAGCACACTGCTGCTTGTTGGCAGGCTGACTCACTTCACTGGTCTCACACACACACCCAGGGGGGAGAAAGAGGACACATTGACCCAGGAAAGAAGCCTCAAAACACAGGTAAAACTGTGTTAAACTGTGGGGGAATATGTTTCAAATGACAGCACACTGCTGCTTGTTGGCAGGCTGACTCACTTCACTGGTCTCACACACACCCAGGGGGGAGAAAGAGGACACATTGACCCAGGAAAGAAGCCTCAAAACACAGGTAAAACTGTGTTAAATGTGGGGGAACATGTTTCAAATGACAGCACACTGCTGCTTGTTGGCAGGCTGACTCACTTCACTGGTCTCACACACACCCAGGGGGGAGAAAGAGGACACATTGACCCAGGAAAGAAGCCTCAAAACACAGGTAAAACTGTGTTAAACTGTGGGGGAACATGTTTCAAATGACAGCACACTGCTGCTTGTTGGCAGGCTGACTCACTTCACTGGTCTCACACACACCCAGGGGGGAGAAAGAGGACACATTGACCCAGGAAAGAAGCCTCAAAACACAGGTAAAACTGTGTTAAACTGTGGGGGAACATGTTTCAAATGACAGCACACTGCTGCTTGTTGGCAGGCTGACTCACTTCACTGGTCTCTCACACACACCCAGGGGGGAGAAAGAGGACACATTGACCCAGGAAAGAAGCCTCAAAACACAGGTAAAAGTGTGTTAAAGTGTGGGGCATGTTTCAAATGACAGCACACTGCTGCTTGTTGGCAGGCTGACTCACTTCACTGGTCTCACACACACCCAGGGGGGAGAAAGAGGACACATTGACCCAGGAAAGAAGCCTCAAAACACAGGTAAAACTGTGTTAAACTGTGGGGGAACATGTTTCAAATGACAGCACACTGCTGCTTGTTGGCAGGCTGACTCACTTCACTGGTCTCTCACACACACCCAGGGGGGAGAAAGAGGACACATTGACCCAGGAAAGAAGCCTCAAAACACAGGTAAAAGTGTGTTAAATGTGGGGGAACATGTTTCAAATGACAGCACACTGCTGCTTGTTGGCAGGCTGACTCACTTCACTGTCTCCACACACACCCAGGGGGGAGAAAGAGGACACATTGACCCAGGAAAGAAGCTCGAAAACACAGGTAAAAGTGTGAAGTGTGGAGGAACATGTTTCAAATGACAGCACACTGCTGCTTGTTGGCAGGCTGACTCACTTCACTGGTCTCACACACACACCCAGGGGGGAGAAAGAGGACACATTGAC
>JAAOOA010003082.1:0-22928 GCA_012861695.1 Trematomus loennbergii | reverse complement strand
CATGTCATTTAAAGGCTGTTCCAATAACAGCGTGTCACCATGTTCATGACCAAAAGAGAACCAGGATATTCTTGATGTGCACACAACAAACCATCAGCAGCTTTTCCTCACTACTGATTCTAAAGAATGATCCATGAACAAGAGCCTCTCTCAGTGTGGCAGTCTCTGAAGGTGAGATGCCTTTAAAGCCTGTTCACAGAGCCAGGTATCTGGTTCCATTACACACCACACACTATCACTACATCCAGCTTCAATGGCTTTTACATTCATGCAACAATGCACACAATATCATGTTTTATTACTGCACATATTGGATATTCATTCCTTTCTATTTCAATGTGAACACTGCTATATATACTACATTTCTTTATATTTGTAATGTTATTTAGTTTTCTTAAATAGTTTCTATCTGTGTTTTAATGTTAGTTTGACTTTAATGTCTGCACCACAACACCAAGTCAAACTCCTCGTACGTGTCGACCCACCTGGTGATGAACCTGGTTCTGGTTCTGATCTCTTTCCACCACTGGTTCAGAAAGACCTCCAGTTTGACCAGAATAATGATGACCTCATTTCTCTGGAGGTTCCAGCTGTAACTCCATCCTTCCATCACTATCAGTCATTGATTGGGTATCATTCAGGGGTTCATGATACAACATCTTTATTTTAGTAATCATTATTAAATATTACATCTGCTGCAAGAAACTAAAGTACATGAGTCTGTTGTTTCTGTTCAGAGCCTGTTCTCAGACTGGAGGGAGGAGAGAGTCGCTGTGCAGGAGACCTGGAGGTGAACCATGAGGGAGAATGGAGACCAGTGGGCCTTTACTCTCTCTGGACCTGAAGGCAGCAGGTGTTTTCTGCAGAGAGCTCGACTGTGGCTCTGCTGTTTCTGTGGGAGAGAGAGAGGAGTCCTCATGGAGATCTGTGTGGAGGATCAGCTCTGACTGTGCTCAGTCTGGATCTGCTCTGAGGGAGTGTGCAGCATCAAGTTCCTCTTCCTCCAGCCTGACTCTCAGCTGCTCAGGTAATCAAGTCATCTGTCTCTTTTGTTATCAGTACCTGACATCACCTCCTTTTTTTTGTTGAAGGTGAATATATATCTCTCTCTCTCTCTCTCTCTCTCTCTCTTCTCTCTCTCTCTCTCTCTCCTCTCTCTCTCTCTCTCTCTCTCGATAATATTTCCCTGATGTTGAAAAGTTTGTTAAGTCAGCCACGACAATTCAGAAGGTTGTTGGGCTAGACTTACTTGATGAAAAAAAAACGGTATCGCCTCAAGAAACACATCACTGCACTGAGGAAGCTTTAAGCACCAAGACCAAAGTGCCTAAAAAAAGGAGTCGTAAATTATGACTGTCTTTTTCTATCTGTTTTCTGAATGGCCTGTCTCTCTTCTCCTCATTCAGGCTTTAAGGGTAGCCTCATTCAATATGAATGGGGGGCGCATGTCCTTAGCCATGGGACACATTTGAGGCAGGAGTAGCTATTTTATTCTCCCTCTTTGAAATATAAAGATAATATCCAGCACAGAGGAAGTGAAGGTAGAGTTATTCTAGTGAGAGCTGGAATAGATGAGTTTCTGATTAGCTTTCTTAATGTGCACCAAACCAAGGCTCTGAGCGTGAAGACATCTTTAAAGTATTGGAAGAGAGAATAAGTGATATAAGATAGAGCTTTATTGTCTCCCTTAGGAGACATTTGTCTTGGGCATCGAGATAATAAACATAAAACATTTAGGACAATCAGTCATAGATACAGAACAGAGATCACATATCACATGCAAAGAACAAACAAGAAGCATACAGGTACAGAACTTTCCCTATTGCACATATCCCTATTGTATCCATACCTATTTACACATATTGCACTTTCCTATTTAACCTTCTCGATGCACACATATGTTGTTGCACTGACTTGACTTTGGATAGGACTGGAGTTGAGCCACATCTTCAGTCTTCCTCTGTATTGTCTCATGTTCTAAAGAAAAGTGATTCAGTGGATGTGTGGAGGAGGATGCATCCTACATGCAAGCATACACATGGGTTCAAATATCACATGGTAGAGTTATGTATTACACACGGCATCTATTGCACGTCTGTCCGTCCTGGGAGAGGGATCCCTCCTCTGTTGCTCTCCCTGAGGTTTCTCCCATGTTCCTTTAAACTGTGGGGTTCTCTGGAAGTGTTTCCTTGTACGATGTGAGGGTCTAAGGACAGAGGGTCTAAGGACAGAGGGTCTACGGACAGAGGGTCTAAGGACAGAGGGTCTACGACAGAGGGTCTAAGGACAGAGGGTCTACGGACAGAGGGTCTAAGGACAGAGGGTCTAAGGACAGAGGGTCTAAGGACAGAGGGTCTACGGACAGAGGGTCTGAGGACAGAGGGTCTGAGGACAGAGGGTCTGAGGACAGAGGGTCTAAGGACAGAGGGTCTAAGGACAGAGGGTCTAAGGACAGAAGGTCTAAGGACAGGGTGTAAGGACAGAGGGTGTAAGGACAGAGGTGTAAGGACAGAGGGTCTAAGGACAGAAGGTCTAAGGACAGAGGGTCTAAGGACAGAGGTGTAAGGACAGAGGGTGTAAGGACAGAGGGTCTAAGGACAGAAGGTCTAAGGACAGAAGGTCTAAGGACAGAGGGTCTGAGGACAGAGGGTCTAAGGACAGAAGGTCTAAGGACAGAGGGTGTAAGGACAGAGGGTGTAAGGACAGAGGGTGTAAGGACAGAGGGTCTAAGGACAGAAGGTCTAAGGACAGAGGGTCTAAGGACAGAGGGTGTAAGGACAGAGGGTGTAAGGACAGAGGGTGTAAGGACAGAGGGTGTAAGGACAGAAGGTCTAAGGACAGAGGGTCTAAGGACAGAGGGTCTAAGGACAGAGGGTCTAAGGACAGAGGGGGTCGTATTGTCACTGATATTCTGTACAAACTGTGAAGTCCACTGAGACTAATGTACATTTGTGATATTGGGCTATATAAATAAACATTGATTGATTGATTGATGAGAGTCAGGCAGGACCGCAGAGATAGGTTCAGCCACGACTCGAAGTCCAGGACTCAAATCCAGAACTCAGGATAGAGGATCCAGGACTCAGGATCCAGGACTCGGGATGCAGGATCCAGGACACAGGATCCAGGACACAGGATCCAGGACTCTGGATGCAGGATCCAGGACACAGGACTCTGGATCTAGGACTCAGGATGCAGGATCCAGGACTCAGGATGCAGGATCCAGGACACAGGACTCTGGATCTAGGACTCAGGATGCAGGATCCAGGACACAGGACTCTGGATCTAGGACTCAGGATGCAGGATCCAGGACACAGGACTTTGGATCTAGGACTCAGGATGCAGGATCCAGGACACAGGACTCTGGATCTAGGACTCAGGATGCAGGATCCAGGATGCAGTGTCTTCTTCAGTGATTATTTGATTATTAAGAATTATAATTTGGAGTCTCAATTTCTCCTTCTCCAGCTCAATTTTCTCGTGTTCCGCTCTCAATTGTACGGTCTCCACCTCCACACGAACGATTTCTTTCTCCGTCAGTTCCCGCTGTAGCTCTGACAAATCCCTCTTTCTCTTTCGGGTGTGGCCATTTGGGATTCCTCTTGAGTCATCGCTGACGCTGTGGGTGTGGGAATTCCCTCTCTCTGCGGTCCAAAATTATATAGACGTGTGTTGCTTGGCAACAATTACTGTTTCGCGTGTATTCACGTGGACGTGCATCTTAAGACCAGGCGCAGCTACGACCGAGACTAGTCAGGTTTGGTGCACTCGGTGTAAATTCTAATCACTAAGTCGGACGTAGCTAAGCCCGACGTTAGAGTTAAGACCTACTTTTTTACGCCCAGCTGGTGCACTCCACTCCGGGACCACAGCAACAGGATCAGCCTCGACTCAGGATCCCGGCGTAGATAGACACCAACAAGAAATGTGGGGGAAGCTGGGTTATGGGAACATGAGAGTACACAGGTACAGACAGAGAGAAGGAAGAAGTAAGGTGTCCCCCGACAGTCTAGATCAGGGGTCGGCAACCCTTGGCACGCGTGCCAATGTTGGCACGCGGCACCGTAACCAGTGGCACACTAGGAATAAGTGGAATAAGTGGAATAAGTGTGCAAAATATTTAAATTGTATTTTCGGATCCTGAACGAGACCGCCGCCAGAGCGCGTCTCCCCGTTACCTGCAGAAGGAAGCCATGCACGCAGCGCAGCCCCGCTCTGTTTAACTCCAGGTGACTTTCTGCCGCTTTCCTCTGTGGTGCAGGGCTGATCGTTTCACCACGGAGGAAAGCACTTCACAAATTGCAGTACCCATAAGGAGCTTTACAAATACCGCAGTTTTTGCGTGGCTGTGCTTTAGTTGAAAGCCCAGTGGCGATCTGCTCATCTCTCATTGAATAATATGCTACAAAGGACTGGCCATCTGTGTGTTGAACTTTCCTGTCGGCTCCCAGACCGTAGTCGAGGAGGGCAGAAGCAACAAGCTTCAGGTTCAATAACTGTTGGAGTAGAACACTTTTCTGGTGGCTGAATAGCCCCCCCTCTCCGCGCCGTTCGTTGAATGAGGCTGGCCTCTATTAAATCAGAAAGGAATTGAAAACACCGGAATCAAAGTTATAACAATTATCTGAGTTTACTGGTAGGAAACCAAACACATATACAAGTTATACAGAGTACTCGAGTACTCCGGACTTTCAGATTTGTGATGCGATTCGGATAAATGTGTCGGGATCAAACCAACTCATCAAACCAAAAAGAAATTGGACTTCAGTTTGTGATGCGATTCGGACACAGATATCGGGATCAAACCAACTCACCAAACCCAAAAGCGACCTCACATACAAAAGCATCAGTATTCATATCTATTTTTGGGGCGGAGATCAATCGACTCTTCCTTCCCATTTTCCTCCCAAGCGAATTAGAGAGCCCCTGGGGAGGAGCTGTGTAAGCTGATCACCTCCCCCAAGTGCCCTGACTGGCTGGATTCGCTTCTGGCCGAGGTCAATCAGAGTTCCGAACAGAGAGTGAGATAAATTACACCAGGTCAAAAGTCAATGTTTATCTTACCTTATCTTACTCTACATTCCTTTCCCAGGGGATTTTCACCTAAACTATCCTCCTTCAGACATTTAAACTCTTCTCCACCTATTTAACGATGTCTTTAACGACTTAAACGCATCTGGCTTTTAGGGATAAAACAGACAAGGTTGGTGTGTGGAACACAGAATCTCTGGATCAGTGAGTTTGAAAGTAAGAATAACATTCCTATTCTATATATAATTACCCAAAACCGTTGTGATTACATAAAACAGTTCAAACAATACATGTTTACTTCAATACAGTGTAGAATCATATCTTTTTACTTCAATCCCTCTTTTGATCTCACCTCACGAGATCAACATATAGCATTTGAAACATTACCACTGTCAATTTTCTTCTTACCGTGTCTGTCCCAACATTTATATAAACCCATCAGAAGCTGGGATATAGAGCACTTTAAACCTTTAGGAACAGTCCACAACAACAACTTATTATGACAGTGGAGGGAGAATAAAATATGTCTAAAAAGCAAAGTCCTTGTCAGCTGAGTCATCTTTACTCTTCCCTCAATGGTGGAACTGATGAGTCTTAACACACAATGAGCAGATACAAGGCACACAACAACAACCACATGTCACTAAAATGGCAATAAAAGTAGCCACAGAAATCAGAAAAGACATTATCATACTTTTCCCTCTTTTGGTAACACATAGTTCTGTAGAATAAAAAAATACAAATCCCTTAAATTATGGGATATAAAAATAAAGTTGAAAGTTCCTCCAAAAAATGGATTGTTCAGACAAAGTTCCACACCGGCTATATCAACCTGTTTCAGCGGGAAATGGAGTTCCCTGTGCCGTCTTGGTTTGCCATGTCTTCGTCCCCCCAGCCCGCTGACGGCGGCTTCTGAGCTGCTTCTAGAGAGATGTGTCCGGATTGTCCTCCCCCGGCCCGCTGATGGCGGCCTCCGGGTCGATGCTGGAGAGATGTCCCGATCCTCCTCCTCCGGCCCGCTGATGGCGGCTTCCGGTCGACTGCTGGAGAGATGTCCTCCCGATCCTCTCCTCTGGTCCGCTGATGGCGCCTCCTGGGTCGACTGCCTTGACGAGGGCCAGATCTCTCCTGATGTCGTCTAGGGTCCTCGCAGGTGTTTTCCCGACCGCACACTGGCTCCAGTGGTACCAGTTTCTCCCTTTCCATCTAGGCGGACGGCATGGGAGGTCCCCTCCAACCAGACGTAATCTGCTGTGTTGGCCTTGTGTTTCTCGGGTCCCCCTTTTAGCGTCAGCAGCCTGTGTGGAGAAGTCTCATACCAAGCCCTTAAGTTGCTGGAAATATGGTTTTGAAATCATCTTTTCTACTTATTTAGTGTTTATTGGCGGCACCAACTAGACTGGAGTGTGGACAAGAGACTATGCAGAAAATAATAAACAAAAAATAAAAATAAATAAATAAAAAATAAAAATAAAAATAAAAATAAAACAAAAAAGGAACAAACTAACAAAACAAAAAATAACCAAAGCTAGATTATTTTAAATGTATCAATTTCTCTTAAAAGCAACAAATAAAAAAACAAAAAATACCAAAACTAGTATTTTAAATTGATAAATTTCTCCTAAAAACGTAATAATCTCACATACATATTGTCTGATGTATATCCTATCCTTTTCCCCCTTTTACTGAAATAGAACGCCGTTAACGGTGTTCTTATTTTCAGAAATATCGAGCCTTATACATCAGTTATTTAATATCAGCTATATATTCATTATTACTATTACCTATATATCAGGCATTAAATGTCAGCCTTCTTCCATGATTGACCTCGTCTATATTATCTGACTTATATTGATACGTGTTCGTTTGTATTTATTTAATATACTGGGCAATTATTGATAACTTTTTGAATCTCCCTCTTTTCTTAACAACTGGAGATATGGCTATTTGAAATCTGACTTGGTTAAGAGATGATTTGTTTATTGGTGAGAGCAAAACTCTTCCCCTTGTTCTGGGTGGGGGGGTAGTTTGGGAGAGTTCCTTACAATCTCCAGATCTTCCTCTCTGTGTTGAGGCCATAAAACCTTTTAATGGGCTCTGTGGTCTGTTCAGATTTAGATTTTCTTCCTCTCCAGAGGTCATGCCTGTCTTTGACCCTGTATGCTGCTTTGAGCCTGCAGCACCTCAGGAGCAGAGAAAGGGGGAGATCTCTTCCAAAAGTGTAAGCTCCCATGAGCAACATAGCAATACATTAAACTCTCCCTGACTTGTTTGTAAAGCGTTCTTTAAGGCCTGAATTGAGTCTTCTGTTGTGTAACGGAAAATCCCATTTCCAAAAAGGGGTCAGTTTAATAGTCCTTATCATATTATCGCTCTGTTTTAGCTCCATATTAACAGGGTTCACTAACATGGTTGGTTGATCCAGTTTAAGATTTTCAATATCTGCCATTACTATTTCCAACATTCCTTTTCCCTGAATATCAGGTCTAACAATGTGTTTTCTTTTAGGAGTATTAGATGGGATACTCATAAGTGGCATTTGTGAGCCATTATCTCCGTAGGGTGGAGGTAGGGTCTCAGACATTATACCACCTGCTTGTTGCTCTCTGTCTCTATGTCTTCTGCAATTCTTTACCCACAGTTCTTTTTACTGGATTTTTCTCTCAAGTATTACACAGATTTGACTTAAAAAATCACACAGAGCTTTTCATACCTTATCATATTACAGTCAGGCAAATTTTTATTGTGCGATGTTTATTTCAACAGATAGCGTGACTTCCAGAAGCAAGCTTCTACAATCCCCTCACGGCGATTGCGGCTTCAGGTCAAGAGTTAAAACTCAGTCAACAAATCTCTTTATCGTCACGTTTAATGAGCCTGATTATCCCCACAACAGTTTTGTGATGAGATTCGGTCGTTCCAAATAATTAGTTGGAGGTCGCGTCTCTCTCCTCCTCTATCACCCACCATATAACAATTACAGAAATGTTATACATTTAAGGCACCACGAAAGGTAACCGCATTAATCAATCTTATCATGATCTGCGGGGAATTTAACCCTTCTGTTTTTTACACCCTCGTAGTCTTTAACAGAAGCACTGCAAAGTAACCGTATTAATCAATGTTATTTTGACTTACAGGGAATTTAACCTATACTTCTTTTACCGCCTTACAGTCTTCGTATTTAGTGAGTGAAGGGTCGGGACTAACCTACCCGCCTCTCTCAAACACTATTTTTGCTCTAGGTCCAGGACTGAATACCCTTCTCTAAGCACTTCCCCAATATCCCCAACTTGTAATATGTATTGTATTTCCCACCGTGACTAAGAACACTGAGAACGCTGCTGACAACTCTAAATTTTTAGTATAATCAATCACAGATTTTTGATAGTCAAAACAGGTGTCTGCTCACCTTTTGTATATTGCCATGGTCTTAGTTGTCACCAGTATCTCTGTGTCCTCCCCCTGGACTGGATTCTGTCCCCTGGCTGTCGGTGTCCCTTTCTAGAGATCAGCTCACAAACGTCGGGAGTCACCACTTGTTGGTAGAACACTTTTCTGGTGGCTGAATAGCCCCCCCCTCTCCGCGCCGTTCGTTGAATGAGGCTGGCCTCTATTAAATCAGAAAGGAATTGAAAACACCGGAATCAAAAGTTATAACAATTATCTGAGTTTACTGGTAGGAAACCAAACACATATACAAGTTATACAGAGTACTCGAGTACTCCGGACTTTCAGATTTGTGATGCGATTCGGATAAATGTGTCGGGATCAAACCAACTCATCAAACCAAAAAGAAATTGGACTTCAGGTTTGTGATGCGATTCGGACACAGATATCGGGATCAAACCAACTCACCAAACCCAAAAGCGACCTCACATACAAAAGCATCAGTATTCATATCTATTTTTGGGGCGGAGATCAATCGACTCTTCCTTCCCATTTTCCTCCCAAGCGAATTAGAGAGCCCCTGGGGAGGAGCTGTGTAAGCTGATCACCTCCCCAAGTGCCCTGACTGGCTGGATTCGCTTCTGGCCGAGGTCAATCAGAGTTCCGAACAGAGAGTGAGATCCTAAATTACACCAGGTCAAAAGTCAATGTTTATCTCTACCTTATCTTACTCTACATTCCTTTCCCAGGGGATCTTTTCACCTAAACTATCCTCCTTCAGACATTTAAACTCTTCTCCACCTATTTAACGATGTCTTTAACGACTTAAAAACAGCATCTGGCTTTTAGGGATAAAACAGACAAGGTTGGTGTGTTGGAACACAGAATCTCTGGATCAGTGAGTTTGAAAGTAAGAATAACATTCCTATTCTATATATAATTACCCAAAACCGTTGTGATTACATAAAACAGTTCAAACAATACATGTTTACTTCAATACAGTGTAGAATCATATCTTTTTACTTCATAACCCACTTTACCTTAAATGACTGGAGAGAGGCGAGCTCTTCTGAGGAGGCCGTTGCATTTATTTAGCTGTTCTTCTGTTTCACAAAATACATCACAGACCTCTGTTTTTCTGCTGCCTCGTTTCACTTCCAGAAACATACACACGACACGCTCCCTCACTGTCGCTCTACCATCCACCACACACATGCACACACCACACCCTCTCTCTCTCTCTTAAAGGGACAGCGATCTCATCTCACTCTGCATGACCCTAATATCATAACATGCGTGTTCTGGAGAATCACAGAACGGACCATCGTCAGGCGCGCCGGATTCATTTTAAAAGTGGGGGGGCCAAAAAAGTGCGTGTGTATGGCCCAATCCCAAACCACGCCCTACACCCTACCCCTACACACTCCCCCTCCGTGACGGAGTGAACTCCGTGGAGTGACACATGAGGCTCCCTCCTGTCAGATGGAGGGAGTAGATACAGCGGCAAGCTTTGGGACAAACTCCCCTCTCTCCGGCAGAAACAGGAAATGCCGTAACTAACGGTATCAAATCAGCATCTCTTTGACAAAACATGTAAATTATTAACTCAAATAAAACTCCAAACATCTCTAATTCTGTTCTCTTTTAGTTTTAAACCTGATGTTTATAAGTTTCTTAGTTTTTGCAACAGTCTGTAAATATACACAACTTTATAATAAAATGCACGCATTTACCTTTTCTAGACTAAACACAGGTAGATCCTTAGTTAAAAAAATGAGGTTATCATGAGGTTGTTAACATCGCAGTTTATCAGTGGATGTTTACTGGAAGCACAATAACTGCATGTTTTGCATTGCTTTTAAGTGTCAGTTAATATAGTGGTGAGAGACTCCCGATACATTAGATTTATAAGTTCATTAATTGTCTCATGATGCATATTTCCCGGTGAGCATGAAGCTTTTCAGAGTGGGGTTTTTCTCAGCTACAAGCTTTTGGAAA
Organism: Trematomus loennbergii; assembly: GCA_012861695.1. Lineage (NCBI taxonomy): Eukaryota > Metazoa > Chordata > Actinopteri > Perciformes > Nototheniidae > Trematomus > Trematomus loennbergii. Next base: position 12,509 of record JAAOOA010003082.1, on the reverse strand, counting down.
TTGCTCTCCTTATCCGCCCTGATTATGCCCCTGATTGCTAGGCCCTGTCGGGTTAGAAACTGCAGACAGCGCAGTTGCTCCATCATTCCATCTCTTCTTTTTTCCTGCTCAATACGCTGTTGTTTGACAAGCTGTATGTTGACTGGTGTTTGACTGAAGAAAGCGCACTTTTTTTAATACACTCTCTGTGGAAATGAGACTTTTCGTGGCTGTCCAGGAGGCTTGGGCACTTTTCCAGTTATTAACTCCGATATTAACAAAGCTATCATCTCCACATGTTGAGAAAGTTACAAGCCGTTTGACAGCAAATCTGCATATTTCACAGAAGGCCCGTTTAGTGGCTTTGCAAATAATTAACCACTCTCTGTTTTTGTACCATTCTGCGTTGAAGTACCTTTCTCTTTGCCCAATAATCTAGCGGTCAGTTAGCTGCAGCTTTACCCGTCTCAATGTCCCGACAACAAACCTCCAGAGCTGCTGCTTTTGGGTTCATCTGGCTTCGCTGGTTCTATGATTGATGAAGGTCCAGGCTCCGGAGACGTGGATGTCAGGGATGTGACCTTCCAGTTGTTAATTTAAGTTTAGATTGACTGTATTTAGTTTTCTTCTGCGCTGGTTCTTCTGACGTGTTTGCAAGTGTATCTATTTTTCTATCTAGGTTAACGGCTGACTGACACACACAGAACAACGTAACAAATAAAGTAAACAACGTAACGAATAAACAAATCTAAGCTTTTTTATTGGTTGTAATTTACATGGATACATTTGAATGGTGTGACAATGTCCTATTTGATTGGGTTAAAATGTACATATTCTTCCTGTTATGTCTGCCTGCTTTATTTTACCTAATGCAAAGTGACCTGCTCCATCGAAATCAGTCGCATTGACCCGAAGACACATTTTGAGTTGTATACACTGTTGGAAAGAGGAGATAGCTTTCTAATGATATCAGGATTGTTGTTGTAGGCTACTCCAAATATTAAGCAAAATATGTCCCATTATATAATGACTGTTACAGAGTCATCATTTTGAGAAAAAGGCCTTTAAAGTTTCCTCTTCTCTGGATCGATCTGATTGATTATTAGCGGAGCAAATGATCAAAATAGTACGAAGGGAAGATAGGGGAAGCCCGCGAGTGTGTGTGTGTATACGTGTGTGTGTTTGTGTATTTTTGCGTTTGTGTGTATTGTGTTTGTTTCCCGGGGAAAACACTCACGAGAAACACCGGCTGTTATGTCACATGTCATCCCTTTGCATGAGATCCTTCATTGTCTTAATCACACTTTTCATTTTGTGAACCTTTGATTGACGTTCCTTTTGGAGCTTTTCCATTTTATTTGCCAAAGCCTTGGCAGTGAGTATCGACTCTCTCTTCTGTTCATCCATTTTTGCCACATTGACATCTGAATTTGATCCACTTCTTGACATATCCCTTTAATGTTTGAATGAATGAACAACAAATGCTCCAATCCACACAGCCAAACGCTCAGTAAATCACTGCTGCCGACAATAGACAACCTCTAGCGGCAAAACCACCACACGCAAGCAACAAGTCAGTCCCCAATGGACACGCAGCAGTAACTTATTCACACTGTGTTCAAACAAACATTTACACAGCATGAATGAAGAAGTTACATACCGCTCGCTCCTTGCTGTGTGGATTGTCCGTCAGTCTTTATCCTCCCGCGCAGCACGCTGAAGTTAGTTTCCTTAAGCCGCTCTCCAATACAGCGGCGATAACGGCGTTTCAATGTTTCCTTTTAATTCCACAGCGTTCCAGCTCGATCCTAGGAATCCCCGTATATATCCTCGATTTCCGTAGATCCACGCTGTGGTACAAGTTTTTTTGTTGACTTAATATTGCGGCAGTAAACTTTCAAACAAAGTGCCGCGAGGGACTAAACAAGAGAAAAACACTGTGGACGCGCAAAAACTCAGTCTTTCCAACAATATGCGTTTGACCTTTTATTTTCTTAGCAAAAGTTCAATTGTCCATATCCATATATTCTTTTATGCGTGCATGTGTGCATGCGTGTGTGCGTGCGTGTGCGGTCAACAAAAATTGTCCTTTCCAGCTCACTCCCCCTCCATCTATCACCAAGTAGCCTTGTCTCAATACCCCTCCTCGACTCCTCCTTTCCCTCACTCGCGTCCCTTCCTTGCGTCTTAGCTCCGCCTCCGTAAGATGCGAGCGAGAGACACGAGGAGGAGACGCGAGGACAGAGGAGTCCTCAGGTATTAATTGGGATGTCCTCGTTCACTCAAACGTCACTCTTAAACGACGTCTGTTAATGATGACATGTGCACAGCTGTATCCCCTCTCATCGGGCTTAACTAAATAACCCTAGAACCGGCCCATTTATTGTTAAATATGTATTTAAATGATGAATCTTCTCTTTTTAGTCAAGGAATTCAATGTATGATGGTTGGTCCTGCTTTTGTGTTCCGTTTTGGTGTAAAATGTACATTTCAATAAAATTATAATTATAATAATGTGAAAGCCTTTACTCTGAACAGTGTGTCCTGTAGATCCCCACATTCACCACAAACCCACATTCAGGACTGTGAATTTTAAATAATTTAACTCCTGAATATTTTAACACAAAACAAAACAAATAATTGTTATTTATCAAGATCTAGCCATTTATGAAATAGCTTTCTTAATAGCTATGTTTTAGTGACGTTCAAGATCATTAAACATGACTTAAATTGTTAGTATAACCTTAAGAAATGAATTGCACATAATAATTCCCACGGAGCTGTGAGCACTTATACATTTATGTGACGCTTTCCACTCATTCTTCCAGTTCTCCGTTTTCCTGTGTTTAAATCGACCAGCTGTGAAGGTGGGGGCGGGGCTTTTATACGCGAGTAGTGAAAACACTTCCGCGTAGTCTGCTCTCGTGTATCCTCCCTTTCGTCTCCTCCCGCACCCCTCCTCCCTCACCCCTCCTCGACTCCTCCGTGTGCATTTCAGCTATTGGGACGTCCTTCAAAATGGCGTGTCTTGATCGATTTCCGGGTCAAGTCCCGGAGGAGGGGAAGAGAGGAGTCGAGGAGGGGTATTGGGATGAGGCTCAAGTGTGCAGGTAAAAGCAACCGGATATAACCGCAAACGTCACCACATCACCACACCAATCCTTTGACACGCCCACCACCTATAGTGACTCAAAACATGTACCCTAATAAACACAGAAACTACTACTTCAAATGTGGCTCCGACATGCCGTTTAAACCAATTATTTAAATCGTTGATAATTCTCGATCGTTGGCACGCCGATAACAATTTTTTTTTTAATGGCACTTCATATCAAAAAGGTTGCCGACCCCTGGTCCAAGGCCTAGGCTCCACGGGAACTAAAACGGGTTGAATCCGCATATTTCTCATGCGTATAGCCCTTTAAGCTCGACGACGCCGTAACGGAAACGTAGAAACAGACCCTGCAAGCGACAACGGGTCCAAAGGTGGATAGATCTGGGAACGGAGCGCTCTGGGGGGTCCAACGGGGCCGTGGAGTCGCCTATACGGTCATTCGTTTCTGATAATGACGACGCAATAGCCCCGCCTCCCCCACCTCTGCTGCTCACCCCCGCAAAAGTACACTGCACACTGAATTCAGATTATTTATCTTTATCTCGATATGGACATAAACGCGAGTGAAGTCTAATCTGACAGGACGGAGACACGCAGCTCCTCCTGCTGTGATGCAGCTAAACACACACTTCAAGTCAGATCATCACCCTTAGCTATTTTAATTACCTCTCAAACTAAACTAGTTATAAATATGTTTCTTTTTACTGTCGAGTCACTCATTACTGGATCAGCTGCTGCATGAGACAGACGCTGACGCTGTCAGAAGAGAGGGAAAAGAGAGGCTCCGTGTATTTTCTTATTATATATCATTATATCGTCGTTATTCATTTGTTTTAAAGCTGAATAAATAACAATGAAGACCTTTGAGCGGCACTTTTATAATTTTGTCCGGAAGATTTAAACTTTAACACACGTTGACCGGCGAAAAACTCTGCCCGGTTCCCTCGGCCCCCACCAAGGAGAATAAACAGAAGTGCAGCCATGACAACCATTCTTCTTCGCTGCTTTTGTGGAGGAAGTTACAGCGCCACGTACAGGCTCGGCATATGTACTGCAGCTTTTCCAGCGGTTGGATGGAAACGGAGCTGTCTCGTGTGGGAAGACACAATCCGGTGTATATTGCGTGTGGGCGGAAGGTTTTTTGCGGTTGCGTTTGCGTTACTCCGATGCGTTTTGCTGTATGCGTTCCCGTGGAGCCTGGGCCTTAGCCTATAGCAGCTAAACTAGGGGCTGAATCTAATCAGCCCTAACTATAAGCTTTATCAAAAAGGAAGGTCTTAAGCGCACTCTATAAAACAGATAGGGTGTCTGCCGCCTGAACACAAACTGGAAGCTGATTCCACAATCATGAACTCATGTTGGAACTGAGTCCAGTTTGAATCTGAAATATTGATCATCTCTTTTTATTCTGTGTCTTTGACCTCTCTCTGTTTGATCTTCTGTCCTCTCCAGACTCTGTCAGGCTGCTGGGGGGGACAGTCTGTGCTCAGGTAGACTGGAGGTGAGGTCTGACCCGTCTAACCCGTCCTGGTCCTCAGTGTGTGAGGCTGACTTTGACCAGCAGGATGCTCAGGTGGTCTGCAGGCAGCTGGGCTGTGGGGCTCCTTCAGTCCTCCAGGGGGCGCTCTATGGAGAAGGGAGGCTCCAATGTGGACCAAAGAGTTCCAGTGTGGAGGCCATGAGTCTGCTCTCCTGGACTGTAGCTCAGCCTCAGAGAGAAACACCTGCTCACCTGGCACAGCTGTTAGCCTCACCTGCTCAGGTAGAGAGGAGCTGTGATTGGTTCATTCTGTTCTCATCAAACTCACTTTATTCTCTCTCTGATCTCTCTCTTGTTTCTCTTCAGAGCCGGTCAGACTGGTGGGAGGAGAGAGTCGCTGTGCAGGAGACCTGGAGCTGAAACAAGGAGAATGGAGACCAGTGGTGAGCTATTCCTCTCTCTGGACCCTGGAGGCAGCAGGTGTGTTTCTGCAGAGATCTCGACTGTGGCTCTGCTGTTTCTGTGGGAGAGAGAAAGGAGTCCTCAAAGAGATCTGTGTGGAGGATCATCTCTGACTGTGTTCAGTCTGGATCTGCTCTGAGGGAGTGTGCAGTATCACATTCCTCTTCCTCCACCCTGACTCTCAGCTGCTCAGGTAATCAAGTCATCTGTCTCCCTCTTAGGTGCCTTGCAAACAATGGACGTCCGCTCTCGGGAGCGTCGGAGTGGTGCGGTCACCCTAAGTGACAGACCTAAAGTATCCGGGATTCAGGCATCTTCCCTGGCTTGTACATTTTTGGTGATGCGCCCTGGAGATATCAGCCTATTTTTAACAACTTTTCCCAGCTTTTCAAACATTTATTCCGGGGTTTTAGCCAGTCATTTTGCAAGAAATCATTTAACATTAACGGTCTCCTGAAAAAGCACATATTCTGTGCATTTTCAGGAGAGCGTCTATGTTAATAATTTCGTGCAAAATGACTGTCTAAAACTCTCTTCCAGACATTTAAAAATACTTTCCCCGACCATTTAAACATTATTTCTGGGTGGTAAAGTGCAGTTAAGCGGCCTGGAGGTATTATACTATTTCAAACAACTTTTCCCCGCCTTTCAAAGACTTATTCCTGGGTACAAGTGTTATCTTTCCCCCCCTGGGTGTGTGTGAGACAAGTGAACTGAGTCAGCCTGCCAACAAGCAGCAGTGTGCTGTCATTTGAAACATGTTCCCCCACAGTTTAACACACTTTTACCTGTGTTTTGAGGCCTCTTTCTGGGTCAATGTGTCCTCTTTCTCCCCCCTGGGTGTGTGTGAGACAAGTGAAGTGAGTCAGCCTGCCAACAAGCAGCAGTGTGCTGTCATTTGAAACATGTTACCCCACAGTGTGACTATGCTGTAGCCACGTTTCGAGCACTCTTTCCTGGGTCGAAAAGACATGTGCTGTAACCTGGTTCTCTCCCAGTACTGGGTACTAGTTAATGCCACTATCACCACCACATTTAAACCAGATGAAGTGGTAGTTATCCGGGGTGCTGCAGAGTCATTTTCAGGCTCCTCTCCACAATTGTCCCCCTAAAATGATTTTAAATCATTATTTTTACATTTAAATGCATGTATTCTATCATTTATATGGTTCCCCAACACAATGCACATAGTCTGGAGCTCACTGGGGTCCTGCATATCATTTAATCAGGCGTTTTAACACTTTTTCCCATGAAAATGATTTTTAATCACTATCATGGGGCTATGAAAATAAAATTCCCGGTAATGCAGAGCACAAGTGCACCTTTTACTATTTAAATGTATTTGTATTATTATATATTTGGGCTAGAAAGGGGACCTCTCTGGGTGATTTAGTCAGTTTATGGAGCTTTGCCCACAAATCCTGGATGAACCAGGCCGAATTTGGGTGCTCATAGGCGGCCTGCCAGGCGTCCCCACCCGTGGAAAGCAAAAAAAGTGAAGAAAACGCTTAATTATATCTTAAAACAGAGTCATTTTCAGGCTCCTCTCCACAATTGTCACCCTAAAATGATTTTAAATCATTATTTTTGCATTTAAATGCATTTATTCTATCATTTATATGGTTCCAACAACAACAAGTGCCAACGGGAGTAGTGGCCAGGTGTTTGGCGCTTCGGCCGATTTTTCCCCTTCTCCCTCTTAGGTGCCTTACAAACAATGGACGTCCGCTCTCGGAGCGTCGGAGTGGTGCGGTCACCCTAAGTGACAGACCTAAAGTATCCGGGATTCAGGCATCTTCCCTGGCTTGTACATTTTTGGTGATGCGCCCTGGAGATATCAGCCTATTTTTAACAACTTTTCCCAGCTTTTCAAACATTTATTCCGGGGTTTTAGCCAGTCATTTTGCAAGAAATCATTTAACATTAACGGTCTCCTGAAAAAGCACATATTCTGTGCATTTTCAGGAGAGCGTCTATGTTAAATAATTTCGTGCAAAATGACTGTCTAAAACTCTCTTCCAGACATTTAAAAATACTTTCCCCGACCATTTAAACATTATTTCTGGGTGGTAAAGTGCAGTTAAGCGGCCTGGAGGTATTATACTATTTCAAACAACTTTTCCCCGCCTTTCAAAGACTTATTCCTGGGTACAACAAGTGTTATCTTTCCCCCCCTGGGTGTGTGTGAGAAGTGAAGTGAGTCAGCCTGCCAACAAGCAGCAGTGTGCTGTCATTTGAAACATGTTTCCCCCACAGTTTAACACACTTTACCTGTTTGAGCTTCTTTCCTGGGTCAATGTGTCCTCTTTCTCCCCCCTGGTGTGTGTGTGAGACCAGTGAAGTGAGTCAGCCTGCCAACAAGCAGCAGTGTGCTGTCATTTGAAACATGTTCCCCACACAGTACTTGCTGTACCAGCTTTGAGCTCTTTCCTGGGTCAATGTGTCCTCTTTCTCCCCCCTGGGTGTGTGTGAGACAAGTGAAGTGAGTCAGCCTGCCAACAAGCAGCAGTGTGCTGTCATTTGAAACATGTTCCTCCACACTGTGACTATGCTGTAGCCAGCTTTCGAGCACTCTTTCCTGGGTCAATGTGTCCTCTTTCTCCCCCCCTGGGTGTGTGTGAGACAAGTGAAGTGAGTCAGCCTGCCAACAAGCAGCAGTGTGCTGTCATTTGAAACATGTTCCCCCACACACTTTTACCTGTGTTTTGAGGCTTCTTTCCTGGGTCAATGTGTCCTCTTTCTCCCCCCTGGGTGTGTGTGAGACCAGTGAAGTGAGTCAGCCTGCCAACAAGCAGCAGTGTGCTGTCATTTGAAACATGTTCCCCACACTGTGACTATGCTGTAGCCAGCTTTCGAGCACTCTTTCCTGGGTCGAAAAGACATGTGCTGTAACCTGGTTCTCTCCCAGTACTGGGTACTAGTTAATGCCACTATCACCACCACATTTAAACCAGATGAAGTGGTAGTTATCCGGGGTGCTGCAGAGTCTTTTTCAGGCTCCTCTCCACAATTGTCCCCCTAAAATGATTTTAAATCATTATTTTTGCATTTAAATGCATGTATTCTATCATTTATATGGTTCCCCAACACAATGCACATAGTCTGGAGCTCACTGGGGTCCTGCATATCATTTAATCAGGCGTTTTAACACTTTTTCCCATGAAAATGATTTTTAATCACTATCATGGGGCTATGAAAATAAAATTCCCGGTAATGCAGAGCACAAGTGCACCTTTTACTATTTAAATGTATTTGTATTATATATATTTGGGCTAGAAAGGGGACCTCTCTGGGTGATTTAGTCAGTTTATGGAGCTTTGCCCACAAATCCTGGATGATCCAGGCCGAATTTGGGTGCTCTTAGGCGGCCTGCCAGGCGTCCCCACCCGTGGAAAGCAAAAAAAAGTGAAGAAAACGCTTAATTATATCTTAAAACAGAGTCATTTTCAGGCTCCTCTCCACAATTGTCCCCCTAAAATGATTTTAAATCATTATTTTTGCATTTGAATGCATTTATTCTATCATTTATATGGTTCCCCAACACAATGCACATAGTCTGGAGCTCACTGGGGTCCTGCATATAATTTAATCAGGCGTTTTAACACTTTTTCCCATGAAAATGATTTTTAATCACTATCATGGGGCTATGAAAATAAAATTCCGGGTAATGCAGAGCACAAGTGCACCTTTTACTATTTAAATGTATTTGTTATATATATTTGGGCTAGGTAGGGGACCTCTCTGGGTGATTTAGTCAGTTTATGGATTTTTTCCCACAAATCCTGGATGATCCAGGCCGAATTTGGGTGCTCATAGGCGGCCTGCCAGGCGCCCCCACCCGTGGAGCAAAAAAAAAAGTGAAGAAAACGCTTAATTATATCTTAAAATAATCAAAAATGAAGTTTTGAAAAATTGTGAAATTTTTTCTAAGTGCCAACGGGAGTAGTGGCCAGGTGTTTGGCGCTTCGGCCGATTTTTCCCCTTCTCCGATGGTTGGTACAACGGAGAAGGGGAAAAAGTCCCTGGGCTTCATTTCCACTTCTCTGTCAAAAAGATTCATCCATGTTTTTCAGACTACCTTCCGCACGAAATCAGAAACCCAGTTTTTGGGTGGACTCAGAAAAAATACGGCTGTTGGAAATCATGGAAGAATGTATCCGCTCACCAAGCACTCTGAGTGGGCCTCATTTTGTGCCTCAAGACCCCCCAGCCTGGTTCTCCCAACACTTGGAGGAATGCGAGGGCACTTTTGCAGGTGACTCTACCCGATTATGAGGCACTATTTTGGGGCTTATTTTTTACATTTTCCCGGTTCTCCAAATAGTTTAAGTGTGACATTTTGAGCCCTGGAGGAATGCGAGGGCACTTTCCCGGTGACTCTACCCGATTTTGAGGCACTATTTGGGGGTATAATTTTTACATTTTGACCCCTTTCCACGGTTTTCACCAAAGTTGAGTTGGATGATTTCCACCATGGAGGAATGTCAGGGGAGTCCGCGGGGGACTCTTGCGGGGTCATGAGGCACTATTTGGGGTACAATTTTTCCATTTTGACCCCTTTCCCCGGTTCTCACCAAAGTTGAGTTGGATGATTTCCTCCATGGAGGAATGTCAGGGGAGTCCGCGGGGGACTCTTGCGGGGTCATGAGGCACTATTTTGGGGTACAATTTTTCCATTTTGACCCCTTTCCCCGGTTCTCACCAAAGTTGAGTTGGATGATTTCCTCCATGGAGGAATGTCAGGGGAGTCCGCGGGGGACTCTTGCGGGGTCATGAGGCACTATTTGGGGTACAATTTTTCCATTTTGACCCCTTTCCCCGGTTCTCACCAAAGTTGAGTTGGATGATTTCCTCCATGGAGGAATGTCAGGGGAGTCCGCGGGGGACTCTTGCGGGGTCATGAGGCACTATTTTGGGGTACAATTTTTCCATTTTGACCCCTTTCCCCGGTTCTCACCAAAGTTGAGTTGGATGATTTCCTCCATGGAGGAATGTCAGGGGAGTCCGCGGGGGACTCTTGCGGGGTCATGAGGCACTATTTTGGGGTACAATTTTTCCATTTTGACCCCTTTCCCCGGTTCTCACCAAAGTTGAGTTGGATGATTTCCACCATGGAGGAATGTCAGGGGAGTCCGCGGGGGACTCTTGCGGGGTCATGAGGCACTATTTTGGGGTACAATTTTTCCATTTTGACCCCTTTCCCCGGTTCTCACCAAAGTTGAGTTGGATGATTTCCACCATGGAGGAATGTCAGGGGAGTCCGCGGGGGACTCCTGCGGGGTCATGAGGCACTGTTTTGGGGTATATTTTTACATTTTGACCCCTTTCCCCGGTTCTCACCAAAGTTGAGTGTGATGATTGCTGAGTCATGATGCACTTTTTTGGGGGTACCTCATTATCAACACGGACTAGAGATGTCTCGGAGATGGCTCGGACCCCACACCCTGGTTCTATGTAACCCTGGAGGAATGTCACATGAGTCGACAGGGGACTGCTGCTGGCTAATGAAGGACTATTTTGGGGTACATTTCCCCCATTATCAACACGGACTAGAGATGTCTCGGAGATGGCTCGGACCCCACACCCTGGTTCTATGTAACCCTGGAGGAATGTCACATGAGTCGACAGGGGACTGCTGCTGGCTAATGAAGGACTATTTTGGGGTACATTTCCCCCATTATCAACACGGACTAGAGATGTCTCGGAGATGGCTCGGACCCCACACCCTGGTTCTATGTAACCCTGGAGGAATGTCACATGAGTCGACAGGGGACTGCTGCTGGCTAATGAAGGACTATTTTGGGGTACATTTCCCCCATTATCAACATGGACTAGAGATGTCTCGGAGATGGCTCGGACCCCACACCCTGGTTCTATGTAACCCTGGAGGAATGTCACATGAGTCGACAGGGGACTGCTGCTGGCTAATGAAGCACTATTTCTGGGTACTTTTTTTTCATTTTCACCCAAATTTCCCTGGATGAAATATTTTTTAGTTTTTTTTTTTTTAGCCCAGTTTTGGCCACAGCGTTGCCTGGAGGATAGGACCGAGATATGACAGACTCTCTGGCCGCCTCACAAGTCACTATTGTCGGACACTTTCTTTGCTTTACCCCGGTTCTATCACTCTTTCCTCCTTTGACCATACAACCCGTTTCCTGCTGGGGTGGTGCCTGGTTCCGGGGTACCCCAAACCCTCTCATGGTCGGGGCACCATGTATGGATGCATCGGACCCAATGTTGCCATCACCAGCCCCGCGTTGGTGCGGAAGTGGGACCATCTGACCCGGTGGTAACCCAATACTTCCCTTCGTCCATGCACCATGAATTGATGCATCGGACCCAGTGTCGCAACCACCGCTCACGCTAACGCATATAAACGGAGAACTATAACATCATTTTGATCAAATTCATTATGTGTGTTTCAGTAAGGATGTCATCTGAATGCCCGGTGTGCAGACTCTTCTATCTGGCATTGAACAAACACCTTAAGCACAAGCATGCAGTGCGGAACTTGGAGGAGAGGGGAATCCTCCTGAAAATAGCCAGTGGAAGGATAAATGTTCGGACCAAACCCTGTCCCATCGCTGGGTGTTCGTACGCTGGGAAGAGACTGGACCGTCATGTAAAACATGACCACCCTGAGTTGTCCCGACATGAGGCACAGCAGGTCATGGCAAGGCTGAAGCATAGTGTGGCACTGCAGTTGCTCCATGACCTCCGTGAGACTAACCCCATCATTGGAATGGCTACATCATTGGATATAGACAATGAGGGGGAATACCCCGGGCACCCTCCACCCTTCTCCCCACATACCGAGTGTGACAACGAGGACTGCAGGCAGGTGATGCTGGAAAATGTGGCATTGAGGGCTCAGAAGGATGCCCTCAATGATGAGGTGAAGACCCTGCGCTCCAGGCTGAAAAAGGAGCTAAAACCCAGGAAGCAGAGTGCTGCTGTTCTTGAGGAAGAGGACGAATGTATACGATTTAAGGGCCTGGCAATCCCAAGTACCTCCGGCATAAACACAGTAGCCTCAGGCAGCAATACCCCTGTGAAGACCCCGGTGAAGACTGTCATGCAGTCCCCAGTAACCTCCGGTAGCGGGACCCCTGTGAAGACCCCGGTGAAGACTGTCATGCATTCCCCAGTAACCTCCGGTAGCGGGACCCCTGTGAAGACCCCGGTGAAGACTGTCATGCATTCCCCAGTAACCTCCGGTAGCGGGACCCCTGTGAAGACCCCGGTGAAGACTGTCATGCATTCCCCAGTAACCTCCGGTAGCGGGACCCCTGTGAGGAGCCCGGTGAAGACTGTCATGCTTGCAGTAGCCTCCGGTGGGAAGACACCGGTAAAGAACCCTGTGAAGAGCCAAGTGAAGACTGTAATGCTTGCAGTAGCCTCCGGTGGAAAGAGACCGGTCAAGAACCCTGTGAAGAGCCCAGTGAAGACTGTCATATTACCAGTTTCCTC